>JAEQML010055219.1:0-36476 GCA_016904865.1 Pissodes strobi | reverse complement strand
TCACTGCAAGATAAGATAATTTAGCGAGTGGTAAACAGCCTTCAAAAATTTTGTGCATGGGAATCCCTTTTTTGGAGGCTGACATCAAAATCCCATCGAGAATCCCACGAAATCAATGCTAATCATTTAAGAATTTTTAAAGCGGATCTGACTCCTTTCGTATTCCTATTTCGTATAGGTACGTGAGTGGGTCCAGATGGGGCCCTCCACTGCGACCATTGGTCTATTGTGGCTCACATCTGTGGTTTCCACTAGGCCAGAGGCTCGATCCTTTTGATGAAATAGAATAGCTTTCTTGGGGAGATAGTTTTCAAATCTGCAAGTGTAATTTGAGAATTTCCAAACACTATTTGTCTGGTTCTTTCCATTGCTGAACAGTGCTCCATTGTTTCTTCGTCCTCCAAGCACAAGCGGCATTTCTTTCTTCGGAAAGCCCTATATTATCCATGTGGCTTCTTAGCCGACAATGACCAGTGTACTTGTTCCTAAGTTCCAATCTCGTTATGGTCTAAATCTAGCGCCAATAGGTTCTGAGATAGAAGCCCGAGGATAGGATCTGAATTTTGGCTATTGAATTATTAAACATATGAGTGTCTTTCGTCGGGCTTCTAAACTATAAATTCAGAATGAAGCCTAAATCGGTGGAGCCTATTTTAGTGTAGGGTTTTAGCTTCTGGCACTGCGAATATCGGCGCCTATCGGTTCCTACTGGTAGAACCTTCCGATTCTTTTTGTCGATGTCAAAGTTTGAATTTAGGTAGAGGTTATCGAGATAAAAATTACATGTAATACAAAAAAAAAATTTCAGTTTTCAACACCAGCGCCGATGTGAGAAAATTCGTAACTCTAAAACTCCGACGGTCACGGGAAAAACTTACAACTTAAAAGTTTTATTTTTGCGTCCTTATTTGGACACCTTTATTTTTAGGGCATATATTTTAATTATTCTTCTTTTTTCTTTTACACCAATATTTCGATTACAAAAAAGAGCAATAATTACGAAACGCGCTTCCTAGTAAGGAATAAAAAAAGAGTTGTAAACAATTTTTCGTAGGAGACGAAGTAATAAAGATATTTAAAAAAAAATCTTTTTTTGGGAAATTTTCTATGTAACCTAAAACAATATGTAATATCCGAAGTATATACGAAAACCTTATTCTTGCCATCATCTAAATTTTTTGTTCCATTTTACTTACTAAATTAAATTGCTTTGGCAAGGTCGCTTCATCTTATAAGAAAAAGTCTTCTGACAAAAAAGATAATTTTTTATCTTGCCGCAAATTAAAAACAAGACCGGAAATTAAATAGAATATCAAAACAGACTATACTGCAGAATATTTGCAATGTTGTCACGTTTACAATTTCCAACAATATATTTTTTTAAATGGGACATCTCATATATTATTCCTCAAAGAATTCTGAATAACTGAATAATAATAGGTTCCTAATGTCTACAGCTAACAATTCTTTCTGATATTCTGATTTAAGTAATGACAGGAAATTTCTGACATTCAAAAATAAATTTTAAGTTATTCCTACTTCAAGTTTGGGTTAGTTTTAATAGGTTTGTAGTGTTTTAAGGTGCTATTTATAGAGACATAAGTGAAAGATGGATAGGGAGACGCGGTACAATTGATGGGCCAGCTCGATCACCAGATCTAACTCCCTCAATTATTTCTCGTGGGGGCGTTTAAAAAAATGTTATCTACAAAACTAAGCCAAATGATAAAAGAGTTGAGTGTAGACGAATTGAAGAAAGATATATTGTGCCTAATATTTTGAATATTTTCCCCCAATATTTAGCATATGGTCGAGAAGTAAAAGGAAGACACTTTAAACAATTAATTTAATTTCTTTAACCTGTTTTAATAAGTAAGTTTAAATAATTTCCTCAAAATAATGTTTCATTAAATTTTCAATTTTCTTGGTCGAATATCAAAAATGGCTGAGTTTATACATTAAGTACCTAATGTCAAAGCTGGCAAGCGTCTAGGGATAGGGCTAAATTTTCGATGCGAAACCGCGCATGCGCATTGGCGAAACGAGAATAATAGGTATTATTATGGCTTTCATGGCTCTCCGCTCGCTACGGGGGCGCAACCAACAAAACTAACCAAAAATATCCCAAGGCTAATCAAAACTAACCCAAACTAACCCAAAATTAAGAAAAAAAAGCAAACTTATAAAAAAACATAACCTCAAAAAAAGATAAACAAAACATCTGTCGCGACCGACGGGAATCGAACCCGCAGCTCAGAAATGACAGGCAAAATCTCTGCTGCTTACTACACCACCGCGGCGTTGAAGGAATTTCGCTAGAAGGTAAAGACATGGATAATTCCCTATTCTAATTTAGGGTTTTAGCTTCTGGCACTACGAATATCGGCGCCTATCGGTTCCTACTGGCAGAACCTGCGTGTGCTGAGAAGATGGTGGACCTTGGACTTGAAGCGCTGTACATTCCAGTTTTCCGGAAAGGCGTTACTTCGAAGTCCATTCCAGAGCGAGACAGTCCTCCATACAAAGGAGTCCAGCAACAGCGACGTCTTAGGTGTTCGCAATTGAATCGTATGTTGATGAGCAGCTTGTGTCTGACGGGTGTTTCTGTCTGGCACAACTCTGGGCGGAATCATAAGTGCCAGCTCGTTCGAAAACCTTCCTTAGTAGTTTCGATAGTAAAGCGATAGGTCCACCACCTTTCTTCGACGCTAAAGGCTATCAAGATCTTTAGTCAACTCTGAGTCATCCACAAGATGGACTGAGCTCTCCTCTGTATGGAATCTAATATCTGGAGCAAGCGTTTGAGTGCCGAGCACCACACATGGGAACATTATACCAGGGATGGTCTTATCTTGGCTTTATAGAGCAGTAAGAGCTGATGAGGTGTATACAACTTTTTTGCTCTATAGAGTGCTCCAAGCTTTTGTGCTGCTGCCTTAGCGACTTTTGGGACGTGATTACGCCAAGATATGTTATTTTTTACGTTGATGCCTACCAAGCTTATGGATGAAGCCAGAGTCAGTGTTTGTCCTGTCATTGCTAAGTCATGTCCTGCAGTGTTTGCTTTTTTGAGAACACAGCTGCTTGTCTTTCCTGCGTTAAACTGGACATTGTTTTCCTTACCCCATTCGACGATGGCAATCATATCCTCATTGATGACAGAAATCTTCACGCTCGCGTTGGGAACGAGCAGCGGTCACTATGAGAATATGTGAGTGCTGTCATCTGCAAAGCTGTAAACAGAATTGTTTGTCATGTCCAAGTGTTTGTTGATGTGGAGCAGGCACAGTGTGGAAGATAATATACACTCTTGAGCAACTCCGGCATTGATTTTAAATTCTTCCGAGACACGTCCATCAATAACAACTCGGACGCTTCGATCCATTAAGAAATTGAAGGGTTTCTAGCAAAAACAACATTTGTCAAAAAACACAAATTAAGAAGAGAGCGTCAAAATTGATTTTTTTGAAATAGGTTAAATATTAAAAAAAAAATTTGTACAACAAGGTATAATCAAAAGTGTCTAATCAAATATTTTTACTTGATTGTGTCAAAAAGCTATAGATTTTGTGAAAAAATATATTTTAGTTTGACATGTGTGGTCTTTGCAGGAAAATTAAGACACGTCTGCCCAAAAACTTCTTTATTATTATTTTTTAGGAACACAAAATGAAGTTATTACTAACAAAACGCATTTATAACAAAGAAACGAAACATAGTTTGCATTTGGAACAAAGAAAGTGAAACATAATTTCTGATTAGTACCTAAGTTTCTTCGCAACCACTGCTATTATCCTCTGGATCGATAATATTGTTTTCGGTATCGTCATGGTTGTTTGATGGTACTAAGGACTCATACAATTTACAATTGTTTCTCAGGACTTTAGATATTGTTTGTAAATCTTTAATCTTTAAGGGGCTGATAGATAGAGGTGATCGGTACAAAGGCAGTAGTTGGAGCTCAGTAGAAAGATCAGTCTTGTTTCGAATAATGGATGGCCTCCATGATCCACTGTAGCTATCCCTTATTTCTACAAATTTACTTTCCACCCGAATGCGGTACATCCTTAGATGTTTTAGGTATACTGGAGCTCGAGGTTTTTTAGCAAAGAACTTGTCTGTCGATAACTTAAAATCAAAAAAATCTCGTTGTTTTTTCCGACAGATTCGAATAAAAGCATCCCAGTCTTCGGGAATCTCAGCTGTTTCTACGGCCTTTCGTTTAGATACAACCGAGAAATCCTGGTCATTGGGGAGAAATGAGTACCCCCGGATTGGAAATATATACGTTATGGTTTCAAATAACTTCAAACAATAGACCATAATATACAGGAAATGCATCATAACCTAGTTTTTATTCTGCCCCGGGCATCCATCACCTAGAAGAACTATCATCCTTAAGATTATGCACCCCAAAGACATAGTACCAGAGCTGTCTACATCTAAACCCCAAATTGTCCCTCACATGAGGTAGAGGTAAATTTTGCATATAGTCAAAGCATATCACCATTGTTTCTCCGCTCCGAGCTCCCTCCTTTCATCTCTCTTTGAGATAATAAAACGCCTGTGCTTTTCTTAAATGGAGTTCCTTTTCAGCCATTAAAGATTGTTTTTGTTCATCGTCTTCCGTTGCAGATATTTTCTGTAACAAGGAGTCACATGTGGTACATGTATCTGTTCGCGGCAATCCGAATTTGATGTTAAGTTTTGTTTAGAACACTTTCCAGTAATCTTTGTACGTGATTTGAATATTATGCTCTTCTAAAAAGAATCTGTACAACTTTCGAATACGTAAAGTCTCAGGAATATAGTAGCGTTGAGGATTTTACCTCAGGGAATAATGGGACTGACGAGGTTTGAACGATTTAATGTGATTTTCGATCAAACTTTGAACCTCCAAAGGCAACGCGTTTGGTCTGTCATGCTTTCCACGTTTGTCTGTGAATGATTTTAGATCAATGCTAATACTTTCTTGCAATGGTCTCAGCCTTGCAGGGGTTATCCCATGAACGCTAAGAAAAGCCTTTGTACAAACCGGAATTTCAAGGTAAAGTCCTACATCACTTTTTGTTCGAACTTCATACGTGTAGCAACCAGAGTGGTCATAGTTTGGCATCGTTCCATCACTGTCTGAGTCCGAGTAATCAAGAACTCTCCGTTTGCGTGGGCGTCTCTGCTTAATGGGCTCTAGTGTTATGAGGCCACAAAGATGTGCGTGCGTCTTGAAGGTTTTTGTTTCAATCTAGTAAAAACCTTCAAAAATATCTTCCCTCTGTGCCTCTGATAATGCGTCAAAGCATTTATAACGCACACAACTGCAATAATAATTTTGATATTAGGAATAGGGAATTTCTAAAACCGTAAAAACTTACTTGCAATTAATCTCGCCAATTTGCCTTTCTGGACATGATTAACGTGTGTAAATCCTTTCTAGCGGCGCGGCGTATAACTTCACTTTTTTCACTTTTTTGTCTTTTTCAAAGAAACAACGTGCTCCGTCGTTTCCATTTTTATGACTGAAAGCACACTAAAAGTTTCCGTCAAAAACAGCACATGTGTGACAAGTGTGGTTTTTGCCGAACTCCCAATATTACAACCATGCAAATCGCCCTGACATACGTGGTTTTCGCAAGAAATATTTTGTAGGGGCAAAGATATTGAGATAACCCACCTCTGTAAAATACTATTTCATTGAACCTGAGACATTCATTATTGAGACACTCTATATATGTATATATTTTGAGACACCCTTTATACATGTTAAAGATAAATCAAGTCATAAATTGAAGTCGAGTTTTTGCGAGGTTTTTTGGAGGAGATCTGAAAGGTATTGCTCGAGAACGAAAAATAGAGAGTCAGAAGCCAGCGGGGTGTACGGTTTATTTTGGTGAATTGTTTTGCTTCTGTGTTGCAATATTATGTCATTACAAGTCGGTAAAATGAAACTTATAATATTGTTATTAACCTAGTTTGGACCATTATATATTTTATACTCATTGATAATTCATATTTGATGGTATAACGTGTGTATATATTTTGATATTGTTATTAACATAATGTGCATAAATATTTCCTCTATTTTCATGGATACTTCATATTTGATGGCATAACATATGTATATATTTTGATATTATTATTAACATAATTTGCATAAATATTTCTTCTATTTTCATGGATAGTTCATATATGATGGCATAACATGTGTATATATTTTGATATTGTTATTAACATAATTTGCATAAATATTTCTTCTATTTTCATGGATAATTCATATATGATGGCATAACATGTGTATTTATTTTGATATTGTTATTAACATGATTTGCATAAATATTTCTTTTATTCTCATTGATAATTAATATTTGATGGAATAACATGTGTATATTATATTTAATGAAATCGTTTTATGCTGTGACTAACACTGCTTTTTCGGTCTGTCTTTTCGTGCTGGAATTTTAGTTTTAGTATGACTGTGATTGTAATGTAAGTAAGGGACTTGATGGATCCACTAACAATTTCCTCCCCTGACTGAGCGAATATCCTAGCTATAAATCGTGAGCTTGCGAGCAAAGCACCCTAAGTCGTTCTTTTAACAAATGTTATATTTTTAATGATTTGCTTTTGTATGAAATCTATGTGAAATCAAATTAACATTAATTTGTAACCTTGATTTTGACTTGATGCCAATTGCTTATAAGCGCCCCAAATGATAAAAGATCTGTAGCCTGTGCACAATTACACAGAATAAAACCATATATTCGGAATTGAAATATATTATAACGAAATGACTATTAGTAATAAGCAACAGTAAACGTATAAGCTATTTGAATCGTTCTTCCGTATCCTATAATCTTACAGCCTACAAGAGAAATACTATTCAATCACAAAAGTGTTTAAGTACATAATATGATCAATCGCTAAGCGATGACGTAGGAAATATATATTAATCCGCCTGCAGGTCTTTCTAGAGATATTGGCTCAATTTGCAACTATAGCTGAGTAGCCTCCCGTATGGGACCTCAGTACCTGCTGGCGACGTCTGGCTAACTAATACTAAACTCTTCAGTTTTGAATGTATTGTAGTATTGTCACAAGTGAGGAACGACAAATTGTGGTGCGTGAGACAGTAATTTAATTAATTGTTATACTAATAAAGGTTGTACAGCATAACTCGGTTTAGGAATTGGGATCGAGGTTTTCTCTGCCATGCTCTTTTCCCTCGTGAATTCCAGGCGGAATATGGCATGTTTTTCTTCAATAAATTAGGCGTATTAGGAATCTGTGGTTTAATTTACATGACGCACCTTTCCCTCCACTTTCCCTAATTGTGTTTAGTCGAAGCGCAATCCGAATAATTAAAAATTGTGTAAGATATAATAATAACACAACGTAGGTATTGATTTTCTTTTTAATCTATTTTGACGATCATTGGCAAAATAAGGACAAAGCTCAACTTATCTCATTTAACTATGATAGTTTTAAATACAATGTTGCCAATAACTCAAAAAGTCAATTTCGTGACAAATGCTGTTTTTAGTGCTGATTGTAGTCCGTATGCTGTCAATTTGCTTAACAATCCATCATTCCACACACCAAGTGCTTTGGATATGTCGAGAGTCATTGCACGAAATTCGCCGTAGCTCTCGAGGTAGGTCGCGAAAGTCAGGAGATCTCCCGTTGATCTGTGGTTGCGGAGGCCATACTGGCGAACGCTTATGGTGCCTGCCGATTCAAGATTTTTAAGAGCTGTTCATTGACCAGTTTCTCGATGACTTTGAACATGATGGGAACTAAGGAAATTGAACGGTAGTTACGCGGAATCGTTTTTTACCTTTTTTTGGTATTGGTTGCGCCTGAGCGCAAGAAGAAAAGTATGCAGTTCGGTATGATAGGGAGAATAGCCCTGCATAGTGGAGCTGTTAGCTTAGAAGCATATTTCTTAAGCCCTATTGCGGAAAAGCCATCCGGGCCTATGGCCTTGTGAGTGTCTAGGCTTTTGAGTATTCGTTTCACTTCGCGTTGGCGAAATACCAGGCCTGGCATTGAGAAATTTACTTTCGGGATTGTCGGTGGAGTCTTTCCTTGAGGCTCTAAGATAGAATTTGATGCAAACACTTCGACATTCGCTTTTTCTTCGGCCGTTTTCGCTATGGAGCCATCATATTTGCTCAGTGGTGGGACTGAGGTACAGCTTCGGCGACTGTCCAAAAGGACCTTGATGCGTTAGAACAGTTGAGAAGCTTCATTCATCTGCTCGTTATATCCCTCTTTGCTCTCGTCAAAGGTCCGCTTACATTGGTTGATCCAAATGTTTTTTGTTTAATTACTACATAAGTAGGTACCACAAGGCTACTTACTAATAAGATAGCAAACGGTTATGGAGGACGGCAATTTCCTATTTGTCCACCTACATGTAGATAACCTACTGCTGCAGACCAAACAAACGAACCCCAAAAGCAGGTAATTGATATCTTGTAATTAAAAAGCCGATCATTAAAAAAACTCCTTGGACGTTCTATTTATGTTCAGGATAGTTTATACGTGAATTCTAAACGTGAATATCTGATCTTAATTCTAGATTTCAACATTTTTGGTTTTCTACATGCTAATAACTTTCGGTTGCCTTTTTAATTTAACTAATTCTTCCAATAAGTTCATCTTACCAAGCTTTTACGTTATATCAATGCAGTATTGAACGGAATTAAAAAAAAAGAATAATCCTGAAATGCCTTGGAGAAGTTCCGTATATATTAAAAAGTTCCGCTTGCGCGGCCACAAATGATTTAAGAGCTTAGTAAAAGGTAATAATCTTATGCTCATATTATTTATAATAAGAATGGGTGTATTAGCTTCGCTACAGGTACTTAAATCATAACAGTACTATTTCTCTTGGACGTTATGCCTGTACCGAAAGGCATCTGAAATGATTATAAAACCCTTTAATGTTTAGAATTATTATTTCTTGAAATATTCAATAGCGCGTACTTTCAAGAGCGATTAATGGAGTGGTAATAAATTGTCAGCAGTCTGAAAAAGCTATTGCTCATTCTTTCATTGTGGAACACGAACACGAAGCTTTGGCCACGACTCGAAAAGAACTATAAATAATCTAGCACCAGCAACAACTTTTTCCTCCCGCGTAATACCACCGTTAGGTTTTTTTTCTTGCGGCAACTATTTAAAAAATGCCTTGAACTCGCGGCGAAAAAAAGTGTAACGACCAGAGAAAAATGTTCCTTGTCCTCGGCCGACAGTACCATAGGAATGAAAAAACCACCCACTGAAAGGTATCGGCATATCTCGAGCCGTCTGGCCATATACGTATCGCCGGTACGATCGACAGAATACAAATTTCCTTTCAGTACTCGGCGTTTTCGTAGCTAGGGAATGCGTTAGTCCCGCCGCTTGTGAGTGTGACATTGAAACAAATCTTTTTTGAGAAAGAAATGGAGGTTCCCACCAACATTGGGACTAAATAATAAAATATGCTTAAATGACAATTGTTTGTTTAAAAATTGTAATATTTCGTTCAATGATCAGAATCCGTAGAGAATCATTGCCACAATGTATATATCACTGATAGCCCGTTATTGATAACTTTACTTTTTATATGATTATAAATGGTACTATCCTCAGATTTAAATTTCGCGCCAGTAACTTTACTAATTTTGTCGTCATGATGCAACGTATAGATAATACTATATTATGTACCATGGGATTAAAATGACACTCTTTATCCCCTTTGCCGAGGAATAAAAAGACACTTTAGTCCCAAGGTGTATACATTCATTTTGTAACTTTTGGATTTTTTTGCCATTTATTCCTATAAAAAAATGTACTTGCTTTTACTAGATTGTGTGTCAGAAACTTTCTGATGGCCACATGAATGATTGCAATTCGTAGCGGGAGCTGTGAAATCGATTACCATGGAGAACTCAAATAAAGCAATTCCGCATTCGTAATATCAATATAAGTAATGCAGAGGCATGCAAGTCGCCGTAATTTGTCCAGCGTTTGTCTAGACGCCGTTTTCATGGATCCTGACCACCAAACGGCCGCTAGAAGGTCATACACAACGCCCTAAAAATTTGAACGTGTGAGCTGAGCTTGTGCTAACCCACCAGATCGGTATATTTCTTAGTAATGAAAATTTGACAACACAACTTTACCTTGAGCTCTTAAAAATACAAATCGGACCTGCTATACGAAATGTAATGGGTCCAAATTGCAGACTTGAGGCGCGATTCGGCCATCAGACCCAAGCACGATTTATTTCCTAGAGCCGCGGCCACCAGAATTGACTTTCCTGTCTTCCCACATCCCCCAAAAACCACTCCTATCCACCCCTTTTATGTCCCTCGGTGTTGTCAAGAAACCGACAAAAACCAGGAGCGCAGAAGTCGCAGAAATTCAGCTCCGACACGGCACCACGCCAAAAGTGTGGTGGGCGGGGCTTGCTAAGGGACCTGGCCGAGCTATAAAGGCTCACCTTTCCGCTGAAATTAAACAGTCTAAACGCTGCTCTCATGTCGCTCCCCTGTTCCGGCAGAGGAAGTATGGCATGGAGAGCCGGGACTATGTCTAATACAATGTTACATATTCTTACCTCACCGAAGCTAGCTAGCTTGCTACTAGCCTCCTACGATTTACCATATGTGTATGAATGTTGTGTATGTCCTGTATTGTAGTGTGAAACCAAAGAATCGTCAAATGGGGTTTTACCTATTGTTTTTTCGCCATGTTGCTACGCCTCACTATCCCACCCCCTGGAAAACAAGTCATCAGTGCTATTGTCATCCGTGTTGTAATGTCTAACTTGAAAACTTCTGAAAGGTATAGCGCCTAAGTAGAATCAGTTACGTAACTTGAGGTAGTACCTAACTATTAGCTCAAAATACAGCTTGGGCAGTGCATCGGCCCACTTTCTGTGAGTGAAGCATGCTGGGGGGTTGCAGAGGCGCCTTTAGGGCGTTCGCTGCCTACTGGCGCGCGTTTACTTAGGTTAGATTAAGCTGTATATAGTAGATTAGGTGTATATAACGATGTAAAATGACCCGTAATATATGATGTTGCTTGCTTGCTGGATCCAAATTATGCAAGTACACTCTTCCAACAGAATGGAGCTCCTCCCCATTTTGGTCTAAACCTGCGCAAATTTTTCCAAATAGGGGGATCGATAGAGGGGACCTAATCGGCTACCTAATTCCCCTGATTTCTTGCCTATATAATGACCACTTTTTATGAAGATACTTGAGGAACAAAGTTTATGCTACAAAACCTCAAGAATGGCTGATATGCCGCATCGAGTAATGGACGAATTTCAATTAATAACACCACAAATGATTTACAACGTAATTTAATTATTTTATTTTCAATTAGCTCGGTGTCAAGATGTACAGGGAAAACAGGTAGGATGGTGTTGTGTAATTATACTCGTTATTTCAAAAACTGCTGATATTAGGAACAATATCAAAGTGTAACGTAGAATCTATATTGATTTCAGACAAACTGAACAGCTGGCATCAACGCCAATACCGTCATTCGTTTCGTAAGATCCTCTCAGCTGTGTGTTCCAAATTTAGTTTAAATCGGCCAATAATTTGTGAGGTTATTAAGCTGTTTCCAGACTATACACACACCGTAAATGCCTGGAATGCCGACATGGTTGGGTATCCATAGGAATAAAATTGTTAACACTACTGGCGTATGTTCCTTATTGAACATATATGCCAGTAGTGTAAGTTAACAATTGTATTCCTGTGGATACCCAGCCATGTCGGCATTCCAGGCACTGAAGTGGTTAAATGGCAAAATAGCTTTTTTCTATGGCTTGGACTTTATTTGTCTAATATACAGGGTGTGTATATAGTCTGGAAATGACTCAATAACCTCCCAAATATTTGACCGATTTAAATTAAACTTGGTATAGTTATCTAAGATGATCTTAACGTCTGCATAGAAATATTACGGGTAGGTGCCAGAAATTGAATGGAGAGTAAAACGCTCATTGAGTCCACGAAGAATAAGTTTTTACCTCGCGGGTGAGGATTAAGAAGAAGTTTCGTATTCAGCTGAGAATATTGATATTATAGTGTTTAGTTTAAATTTATATGGTATATTATTAAATAATACCACTGCACCGACTCCCTTTCCAATTTTTGAGACACCTGGTGTAGATTAGAAAGAAATTTTCGTATTTATTATTATTTAAAGGTAGAACTGTTGAAGAAATAAGTTTGCAGCTCTAGGCTGATAGTAGAAAGTGATCCAGGGTGGGCAGGCCTCGATAGAGTTTCGTTCAGTTGAGTGAATTTGAAGATTGCATGTATCTAAGGTGTTCTGTAGGCGATCATGGGACTAATAGAAACTTCCGTTGATTTTAAAATGTTAGAGGAATAGCTATATACTATATTTTCTCAAGGAGAAAAGTCTGCCATGTGGAAGAGAAGGGTAAGAAGTAATCGATTGTAGAAGTACGGGCTTCTGTAGCTGTTTTGTGAATTTTACCTAAAAAGGCGATACTATAGTTGTTTTCAATGTAGAATTGAAGATATCTATGTGGATACAATTATTATTCCTTCTGTAAAAATGAGTGATTGATGATTTTGTGGGAGAGAAGGCAAAGTGTGTTTGGCTTGATGCTGTTGGCATATTTTCTAGAGAAGTCGAAGGTTTTTCAAACTTCAACACTATAGGGTTGCTGTACTGGATCCTGAAATCTAAGCTAACTATATCCACTGATCTACATATCAACAAATTTCCAAAACTACGTACTGGAATTTCTGAAAAATAACAAACGATGGGTGAAAGCCCAAGACGTGACGAGTTTCGGGTGCAGATCAAGTTCAAAATTTGTTTCAAGAGGCATCAGATGAAGATCAGTTGCTAACAAAGGCGGGTGAAATGCATTTTGTACTTTTCTTATACCTGGGACTGAGGTATATATGTGTAGGTTTTTGAGCATATTTCTGTCAGCAGATAAACCACTACCCTCATTCAAAAAAAATAATGATCAGATGATTCAATTTTGTCATTTGTAGTGAAGTAGATATAAAAGTCACTTAAAATTTTTATAATAAAAATTATATTTTTAAACTTCTTTATAGCATTTTAATATTTGACTTAGATTTGACGTAATATATTATAGTTTTGTCATTTTTTTTTACTTTTTATGCGTACTTTTACTTTTTTATACCTGTTTTGCATTTCGGGGATAAAGAGTGACACTTTTATCTCTACAAGCAGGCAGTAGACAAAATTATTAGAGGTTTCTTATAATGTCTTTACTTCTTTATTCTTATTTACTACGAATGTCTGTGAGACGTTATACCATCTGTTAGATGATATATCATTTATTATATTCACTGTCTCTTTTTAAACTGATTAAGTTTTCGGTTTATTATTGTTTTGTTTTTGTCTCATTGTAGATTCAAAAATTAATGTAAGTATGAATAGGTGAAATACCGATTGTAAAAGAAACTTTGCCAGTTTATTAGTTATTACCTCTGTCATTACAATTTAAAAATAATATAACATAAAATTAGTCTTTTTTTTATTAAATGAATGGAGGTCATCTCTCCTCTATTCATATACAATTTAAAAAAGCTGTTTTAAAATGTCTGATATTTTTTAGAGAAACTTTTTTTAATTAAAAGTACCGACGCGACGTGTCTTGAAAATGCAACTTTAAGTTTGCAGGATCAGGTGAACTAACTGATTCAGATTGCTAAACGGAGATACGAAGGACGATTTTTTTACAATTAAAACATGGTTGTTCTGGTAGAGTTGTACCAGGTTCATTTAAGCTAGTGGATCAAATTACAGTGGTCAACTTTGTCGAATGCCAAGTCATGAAGATTGGAGTAGCTGCACAGGGTGTCCCAAATTCGAACCTCATCATTGGGATCTCGGAAACTAGAAGAGATACGAGGTCCGTTAAATGGAGGCAAAGTTGCGCAGTTTGATGCTGATCAAAATGCCACCTAATAAATTTAAATATTCCGAATACTTCCGAAGATTTTTGGAAAAAACCGAATATTCGCGATTTAATTTTTATTTTTTATGACTCTATTTGAATAGATATAACAAAATAAATTTCACGTTTTTAATGCTACTTTTTCTGTTCTTCAAAATGGTGTTATCAGATTTTCAAGCCGACATTTCGTTTTTGAGCTGCCATCATCTACTTT
Source organism: Pissodes strobi (assembly GCA_016904865.1). Lineage (NCBI taxonomy): Eukaryota > Metazoa > Arthropoda > Insecta > Coleoptera > Curculionidae > Pissodes > Pissodes strobi. The sequence goes on along the minus strand of JAEQML010055219.1, from coordinate 22,287 downwards.
GATTTTTTAAATACGATCCTGGATTTTTTATTACGGATTTGAAGAGCTCTCAAAGTCCCAAACCCAATGATGCATCGCATTTAATCGAAAAATTCATATTGGTGACATTTTCCATAAGAACTCATGTGTTAGAGAGACAGAAAATATATTTTTAATAGGATTAAAAACAAAAACCTTTTTTTACTCATTAACGCTTTGCATAAAAAAAAAGCTTAAAAACTAACATAAGAAGTGGTTAATAAATAATATAATTATTAAAGTGTCAACCCTCAAACCATAGGCTCTAGGCTATATTTTTAACAATTTACCCAAGGAAATAGTTGTGTGGGATTAGATCTGGAACAAATAATAAATTTCACATTTTCATTGTATCGCGCACATTTTCGAAAAAAAACATTTTAATGATTTCCTGGTAAGATCTTACCAAAAATCTGTTTTCAATCTCTCTCTGACACATGAGTTCTTATGAGAAATGCCATTAATATGAGTTTTTCGATCAAGTGAGATACATCATTGATTCTGGGACCTTAGAAGCTCCTAAAGTCCGTAATAAAAAATCCAGGGTCGTATTTAAAAAAACCAAGTTGATGATGGCAGCTCAAAGACGAAACGTCGGTTTGAAAATCTGATAATATCATCTTGTAGAAAAGAAAAAGTAACAATAAGAATGCGAAATTTATTTTGTTATATCCATTCAAATAAAGTAATAACAAAATAAAAATTAAATCACGAATATTCGGTTTTTTCCAAAAATCTTCGGAAGTGTTCAGAATTTTTAAACTTGTAAGGTGACATTTTGATCAGCATCAAATTGCACTAATTTGCCTCTATTTAACCGATCTCGTATATCTTCTAGTTCCCGAGATCCCAATGATGAGGCTCGAATTTGGGACACCCTGTACATTTGACATGATCTTTTAGGGGTCGCATTTATCTCTTGAAAAACGTAAAAATAGCATTAGTCACGATAGACTCAACAGGTATCCGTTCAATAATGCCTGACTAACGTACGAAAATCTGCACAAAATTGATTACAAAGAATTGTTTGTTTTTTAAACTATTCTTTTCTAAGTTATTCTTTTAACCTATTACTGATGTAATAAGCAATAAGGGTAACCGAAAATATCTACTAGTTATTTAAATAATATGCAATTTTTCTATTAAATCTGTATTGTATATTATAAACAGGAAGTTGGTTGAAAGAAGACTAAATGCATATGAACTCGGTAGTTTTCACGTTTATCAGACACACACACAAGGATGTGGTATTTCTTACCGAAAACGTTAAAACTTCCGCGATATTTTACCCTAAATCCCAAGTTTTAGGAAATTACACATTAAATAATTTATTGTACTTAGGCATAATAACAACTAATGGTATTTTATAATATTATAATATTTTACAATTTAGTTTGGGTTGCTGAAAAGTGCTGCAATCCTTTGCATTGCCTGCTGTACAATTCAATATTACCCAAGAAATTATAAGAAATATAAAGCGGATTTGGAACGCAGCTTTTGTACGAGTGCCAAAAGTTGCCAAAATCCGCAGCATTAGTATTAAATAATCTGCAAAGGGCATATAAAACCTTCTTGCAGTCTTTCTGCACCACTTCTGTATGGATCCAGGGGCGCAGAGAATCCTCTTTGTACTGAAACGAAAAATTTTTCTTCTCTTTATGTATTTTAAAACTGAAACTTTAATACTATATGGACTGATGAAATAAAACTTATTGAACCAATTGCCAAAAAGGTGTCTTGCATTATTCGCAAAACGCATACAGGACCGATAGTACTCCTATAATAGTGATAACATTTTACGTATCTACCAGATTTTAAATGTTATTTTTACTTTTAAGCTTTGATCTTCCCTTTTCTTGAATGAGAAGCATTATTTAGCTGCACATATTCAATGGTCAATAATGTATGATATCGTGAAAAAAAAGAGCCTTTTATATTTTCTATACTTGCTTGTTCACCGAGGTAAAGTATTCGATGAAATAAAATAAAATTGCCAAAAAAGCGGGAAATTAAATCACAAGTTAAGTAATATATGAAATAATGGTGTGTGCTTAAGATCACATGACAGAAGTGACAGATTCAACAATGCAAGATTAAAATTGTGAATTACAAGTAAAATCGGTAAAAACTGCTGCTTATCACTTGAAAAATAGCCAAAGTCTAGGATCCTGTCCCATTTTCCCATCTTCAAATCGTTTTAGTTACCCCAAAGCCTATTCGCATCGATATGCTAAAAGTAAAATTTTACCTCGAAATCTGCTATAAAATCCATCAAAAAATCGTCTACATTTTCCGATCTTGATCAACTTATCCGGATTCAAACCGTTTTCAATGAGACTTCAGGCAATTAAATGTTTAAATGTGCATATATTAACCTAAACGTCAAGTCAAAATATTGGAAGACTGGGGCCCGATATATTCAACTCTTGGTATCTTTACCAATAAGATAACTGCCATAGAAACAATTGCTTCAACACGGTATTCATGTCCTTGATAAAGTTACCAAGAGGTAATCCTTCAAATTTTCCATAATGCATCAAAAGCAAAGCTTCTCAGCTTCAGACTCATAAAATTGTCGAGATATTAAAAGACTGAGGCCTGATATATCAATCTCTTGATATCTTTACCAATAAGACAACTACCATAGAAACGATTGTTCCAACAGTGGTAGCCACGGTATTTATTTCCTTGATAAAGTTGCCAAGAGATGGTAGGTAATCCTTCAATTTTCCTATAATGCATCAAAACTAAAGCTTTTCAGCTTCAGACTCATAAAATTGTGGCAATATTGAAAACATTTGTCATCTGAGATTAATTTTTTGAAAATAGCTTTGCGTTGACTGGCAGCAGTTCGGCATTTTCAATTGGATTGATGTCCGGCTGGGCCGGGCAGGCAGAACGAATTTTAGTTGGTTGGAAAAGCGCTACTGTAGCTGAGAGTTATGTGGATAGGTCTCTATATATTAAAAAGTACGTCTTTGAACATATTTTTGTCCAGCAAGTGCAGCGCTGCCCTCATTCAAAAAAAAAAAAATGGTTAGATGATTCAATTTTCCCAATTGTAGTGGAGTAGATATAAAAGTCACTTCAAATTTTCATATTAATAATCAAAATTTAAAAGTTCTTTAAATAATTTTAAGATTTGATTAAAATTTGACGAATTATAATATAGCTTTGTCATTTTTTAAAACTTTTTATCCGTACTTTTACTTTTTTATGCCTGTTTTGAATTTCAGAGATAAAAAGTGACACTTTTATCCCCACAAGGAGGGCGTGGACAAAATTATTAGAGGTTCCTTATCGTTTCATCAAAAGCAAAGCTTCTTACCTTCAGACAGATAAAATTGTCGAAATATTAAAACCATTTGACATTTTTTGTTTTCTGCATTATACAGTAGCCACGTATTTCCCAATCTTGTACACATACGCTTAAAGTGGATTTTTCAGACTGAAAATAAAAAAAAACACCAATTCCGCATTTTCAATTGGATCGATGCCCGGCTGGGCCGGGCCGGGCAGAACAAATTTTATTCGCTTGGACAAGCTCTACTGTCTATATATAAAAAAATACGTCTTTGGAAATATTGCTGTCATTCAAAAAAAAATAATGATCAGATTAGTCAATTTTGTCAATTGTAGTGAAATAGATAAGTCACTTAAAATTTTGATAATAAGAATTAAAATTTAAAACTTCTTTATAGAATTTTAAGATTTGACGTAATATATTATAGTTTTTCATTTTTTTTTACTTACTTACATACTTTAACTTTTTTTTATACCTGATTTGAATTTCAGGCATAAAAAGTGACACTTTTTTCCGTACAAGGAGGAAGTAGAAAAAATTATTAAAGGTTCGTTTTAATTTCGTCAAAAGCAAAACTTCTCGCCTTCAGACTCATACAATTGTTGAAATATTAAAAACATTTGACATTTTTTGAGTTTTCTGCAAGATGCAGTAACCTTATATTTTCCAATCTTGTCCATGGTGCCACGAATTCGAGTCTATGTATGGGACACTTCAAAACCGTATGAGATACAGTATCGGTCAAATAAGGGCAACATTGGGCGATTGCGCATTTAGGTGCCTAACGATATGCCGTTTAGAAAGTTTTAAAATTCCGAGTATTTCCGGAAAAAACCGATATATTGTAAAAATCGTTTTTTTCCTGAGCTTATTTAAAAACGGATTTCAAATTGAATTGCACTTTTGCATTGCCACTGACCTCGCCAATGGTGGCATCTAGTTTGGAATCCGACGTTTCGTCTTGAAGGGATTATGATCAACTTCCTTTTTTTAAATACGAAATTTATTTTATTATTTTTTTTATTTCTTCTTTGAAATTACTTTTTTTGCTTTGGCGTAATTTTAAAACTAAAAATAAAGAATAATAAAATTAAATAAACAGGTTCCCTTATTTTTTACCCCAAAGCAAAATAAATGATTAAAAAGATAAATAAAAATAAAATTAATTTATATTCATAACGCTAACATCATCTGAAAAACGAAACAAAAACCAAAGTTCGTATTTAAAAAACCAAAGTTAATGATGATCCTTTGAAGATGAAACGTCGGATTCCAAACTGGATACCACCATTGGATAACGCGGAAAAAGTGGCAATGCAAGAGTGCAATTCAATTTGAAATCCGTTTTAAAATAAGATCAGAAAAAAATAAACCGATTTTTCAATATTTCGGTTTTTTCCGGATATCTCCGGAAATACTGGGAATTTTAAAACTTTTAAAACGGCATATTGTTAGGCGCCTAAATACGCAATTTTGCCCTAATTTGACCGACACTGTATCCCTCACGGCTCATCTCACGCATAGACTCGAATGCGAGCCACCTGTACAGAAGAGAATTGCAGAAATTTGTCATACCAAAAATCATGAACTTTACGAATCTGAGACTAATTTCTTGAAAATAGTTTTACGTTGACTGAAAAACGTAAGCTTAAAGTAGATTTTTCAAACTGAAAATAAAAAAATCACCAATTCGGCATTTCAAATTGGATCAGTGCAGGTTTTTGGTAGTATCTGCACATGTCCCTCCTCTTTGATGTACGAGAGTTGGGTCACTCCAGACTGTTTGGCTTTCCAGTAATAAAATATTAAGTGGTGACGTGTCGTGTCACAACTCGAAATGGCAAAATTTTAAATTCAACTAGCTCACCCTGTATAAAAGGCATCAGCGTTTCCAAACTCTCCTCTAATACGGTTTTGGAACTAAATGCTCGTCAAATAACAGGTTTTTCTTTAAAAAAATGCTTCTGGAAAAAAAAAACCTAAACACCTTCATTTTTTTGGCCTAGAAATCGATGGTTCTACATTTCCCTGAAAAGTATATTACTCGAATGAACGTTAAGGAGTCGAAAGTACACAGCTGTAAGCATTACATGCGTAGAGAGCTTTGAGCGTTACATGCTTTTGCGTAGACAGCTCAGTTTCATTCGCTACACAGAAAAAGTGTGCTAAACGCGCCAAAAGAAGTTTCCACTTTAAAAAAGCAACGTATCTTCTGAGTATGCTGTCCACCGCCGTCCGGGCTTACCATGTCCAGTAATGAAATATTTAATTTTAAATCTGTAGTGATGATGTAGGTAGTGTGTTGAACTGATACCAATAGTTTATTAACAATAAGGGGGGGAGGCAATCCGAAATTTTGGCACTAAAACCAAAGTCGAAAAGGAATTTTTAAACGTTTGTTAGGTTAGTATAACAGATATCTTCTATTGCTTAGGATGGGGTAACTGACCCCCCACCACTCTCTCGACGCCCCTATATATAACGTCATATAAGTTGGAATTTCAATTGAAACTCATGTCAAAAGCTTGGGTAATCAATAATAATTGCAAACGATACAATAAAACATCATACAAACCACGATCCTTCTGAAACATATAGACATTGACAAGATTGTCAATAATTTTTTTATATATAAAATACACCATTGTTTTATCACAAATTCATTAGGATCCTTATTATGAATTACTTTTTTTGTCTAAAACTCTAAGCTGTGTTATAATGTATCAGCTTTATGCTATTACCAGGTGTAAGGGATTTCAAAGGCGCCACTAGATTATATCATTGTAAAATGTCAATAAAAAAGAGCTTTGGTACCACCCACTGCACAAATAACGCTAAATTCTTGGACAAATAAAGCCAACGGATGATAAAATAGGGGAACGAGCTGACGTAAGATTATCTGATGTTTAGAAAATAATATGCATTGTTATACAAATTTTGAGTGAGTCACTCTTACCTACCCCCATGGACAGCCGCTGACCTATGTTTGTGTATCTAAAACACCCCCGCAATGCACCACGCTAGTTTCGACGAAAAATGCGACATTGCCGTCTTAAAATTTTATCTTGCACGTCACGTTATCTTACTTTTCAATAGAGATAGGGATAGGACTTTAGTTCCATGTTCCATTTAACACTCTTCTTCCTAATAAGTTCTTATTTATTCAAACAGCAAATTCCAATTCTTATAAACTTTATGTATAATAGATTTTTTACGATAATCCAAACGCTAACGTTAATTTGATACATTTTAACATAAAACTTGCTCAAAACCCAAGATACGGTGGTGCTAAAATTTTTAATAACAGCAGTGTTTATGTATCTAATATCTATGCCTTGTATATATTGTACATAATAAATTATTTACAATAAATCAATATTAGAATTTAAAATAAAGAACAACTGCTGCAATCAGACCTACGCTTTATCCTGAATCTGTTAAACAAAAGCTGAACTGGCAACATCGCATCGATGATTCTTCGGCGAGGTCTTCGACCACGTGTCGTCGTTCGGTGGACGCGCTCCGGGTCGGTCGTCCATTCATGACGCGGAACGGGGTCAATTGTCAGGTGGATCGAACAGGTAACCGACAGGTACCTGGGGCACGTATTCACGGGTCCGTGAAACGCGTGGGTGTGCTGCACTTGTCGGCGACGCGATGGTGATGATCGATGCCCAGTCGCTTATGCTCGTTTTGACATGAAGTAGTAAGCAGTATAATTATTAGACTAATAATTAAAATTGCAATGTACTTAAAGCGCAATTTATGTTCGTGTTAAAATTTGGCTGAACAGTATTTTTGTTAATATTTATATGTAGTTCATTTTGCAATGAAGTAGGAATCAATTGAATTAGTCTAATCGATAGAGTATTTAAAATTAAAATGGGATAAGATCTCAATCCAAAAACACATTGTCAGAGTCTTAACAACTGTTTTTAGGTATTTAATATTTATCTTGGTACAGCAAAACCATTGAAAGCATTACATGCATTGATTACAAAACTAAAGTATGATATTCCTAGTAACAACTTTTTAAAGTTTTTGCTATATACTGTATACTTGTATTCAAAACACAAATTATTTTGTAGTTAAAATTTGATTCAACAGAAATTTTTGGATGTTAAAACTTATTTTTTAAAGCTCAAATTATGATGATGATAAACTGTGGTTTAACTGTAGGCTAGATATTTATTATTCGTTCTATAGTAAATAGTAGAATTATTTGAATCAACACAGATTGATTAAAATTAGCTTAAGATAAATTCCTGGTACGAAAATAAGCACAAAACAATCTTAATACCCTTATTTAATACACACATTAGGTTCTTGTTAAAGTGTTTAATCTTTATGTATTTAATATTCATCTTGACATGAGGTGGTGATCAATATAATTTTTCAAATCAATAGATTAATTAAAAAACCTTAAGATAATAGAATTAAAACTTGCAGTACACATTTACTTAAATCACAAATTATATGCGTGTTAAATTTGAAGCAATATCTAAGGATCAAAGATTAATTTTGACAAAAAGTAGTAATTGATTGAATAATTGATTTGAAATAACTTTTTGGCACAAAACCATCTTATGAAGATCTAAATGTCTATATCTTTTACTTTTACTTTTACTTATAGCACTCATTATGTTACGGTTAAAATTGAGTTTATGTATTCACTATCATCAAAAGCAATAGATCGAATAAAGTTGCATTAAGATAACTTCCTGGTACTAAAACAATCTTTACGAATCTTAATAATTTAATACACATACTAAAAGAAGCACATTATGGCAGTGTTTATGTATTTAATTTTTATTTTTACAAGAAGTAAATATAAGTAGAATTCTTCAAAAACATCTTTAAGAATCCTAATAATTTAATACACATACTGTTTCTATTAAAATTTAGTTTAGCAGCAGTGCTCATATATCTTACTAGACATAGTAATAAGTACAACCCGTAAAACAACAGATTAATTAAAATTATCTTGAGATAAGCACCAGGTGTTAAAAGAACTTTATAAAGAATCTGTACAGAACACACCTACCTAAAGCACAAATTGTGTTGATTTTAAAATTGTGTTTATGTAATACTAATAGGTTTTATATGAAATAACGATCAGTATAACTATCCAAATAAATAGATTGATTAAAGTTACTTAGAGATAAGTTCCTGGTACCAAAACAATCTTTAGATATTTTAATAATATAATACACTTAATATGTTCATGTTAAAATTAATTTAACATCAGTGTTCATGTATTTTACAGGCAGCTATAATAAGTACAACATAAAATCATTCAAAATAACAGATAGAAAGAAATTATTTGTAGATAAGTTCCTGGTATGAAAATAGCCTTTAAGAGTGTTTAAAACAGGATACACTAACCTAAAGCACAATTTCTGTTCATGTTAAAATTGGGTTTATGTATTTACTAGTAAAACTAAAGTTTTCCGGGCTGTTAGGCCGTGGTCGATTTTGGTTTACTCCAAAGCTTTCAACTGCAGCTGCGGCAGTCATCTTCAGTGGCGCTGTGGTCGCGGGCGAAGTGTACGATGTGGCGTCCGAGGTGATACTGTTTAATACCCGTTCGTTTCTGTCTCGGATGATGATTAGACTCGTTCTGCAGATAACGATCTGTATGTGTGGCGTTGCGGTACACAGTGTGCCCCAAGGATAGATCATCTTTCCTTGTTACTAGAACGTCCAGGAACGGGAGTTGTTTTTCACGTTCAATTTCCATCGTAAACTGGATTTTAGGGTGGAAGCTATTCAGATGCCGTAGAAACAGACCCAGCTCTTCTTCTCCATGGTTCCAGATCACGAACGTATCATCCACATACCGAAGCCAACAGGAAGGACGGTTTTTAGCAGTTCTTAGTGCCAAGTCCTCAAATTGTTCCATATAAAAATTAGCGACAACCGGGCTGATTGGACTTCCCATGGCTACGCCATCTTTCTGCTCATAGAAAGTTTGATTCCATTGGAAATACGTCGTTGTGAGGCAATGGTGGAATAGGGCAGATATGTCTTCAGGAAACCTTTTTCTTATTTCATGCAAAGTTAGGTCTAAAGGAACGTTCGTAAACAGCGAAACAACGTCGAGACTGACTAGGACATCTTCAGGTTTCAGGGTGATGTCTTTTAGCTTTTCCACAAAGTGTGTCGAGTCCCGAACGAACGACTGCGTTTGGCCAATATGCGGCTGAAGTATGTCCGATAAATACCGGGCTATTTTTATTTACTAGTAATTTTGACACGAATTAAATCAATAGTTTGATCAAAATTCCTGGTACTAAAACAATCTTTAGAGAACTTAATAACTTTATACACGTATTATGTTCGTGTTAAAATTGATTTAACAGCAGTGTTCATGTATTTTACAAGATGCAATAATTAGTAGAATGTAGAATCTTTTAAAAGAACAGATTGACTAAAATTATTTTAAAATAAACTCCTGATGTGTCAATAGCTTTTAAGAATCTTAAAAACTATATACACTAACTTAAAGCACAATTTATGTTCATGTTAAAATTGGGCTTATGTATTTACTAGTAATTTTAACATGAAATTAAAACAATAGTTTTTACAAAATTACCTTGAGATAAGTTCCTGGTACTAAAACAATCTTTAGAGATCTTAATAACTTAATAAACTTATTATGTTCGTGTTAAAATTGATTTAACAGCAGTGTTCATGTATTTTACAAGATGCAACCATTAGTAGAATGTAGAATCATTAAAAATAACAGATTGTCTAAAATTATTTTAAAATAAACTCCTGTCCGCTTTTCAGTTTAAACATGTCAAAACATGGTGGGACACTCTGTATGTTAATATTCTTAGACATAATGCGACAAAGCTTTTTATGATAACATGCAATTACAAAATATATCCGACAACTGGCATTAGTGCTGTCAATATATCAAATCAGGTATCAAATATCGTGAGACATTTTGTATGTCAGTATTAAATATAAAGCTTTCCATCTAATTTGGTTAAATCATGCAGGGAGTCATCGACGTTTTAAATCTTTACAGTCACGTTCTTGTAATTGTACTCAGCACAAAATTCTATCTCAATTTGTGTGTCCTGGAACACAGTTGAATTGCATGCAGTCGAAATTTTGGACACACTGCGCTACTATTATTATTATTGTTGTTATTTCAATTACGTAACTTTCTAAAAACGTTTCTCTAACCGCCATTTTTCTTTTGTTTCAGATTACGATAAGCCACCAAAATCCATCACCACGCAGCCTTCACATCCATCCACACCCTCCACCGCCACACTGCACCCTGCAGACTCCCCCAAAAAGGCTTGGAAGCCATACGAACATCTCCTGCCCGCCATGACGATGGCAGAAAGTTCCCTTGAGGCACAAATCGCCCCCTCCCAAGACAAAACCAATAATAATCACCCCATGGTGGTTAATCATAATCACAGACCAGTCGCAAAGCAACGAAAAAGGAAGCGGCTCAGCCAGGTACTCGATAAGCTCACGGGGGGCGCAGGCAGGGAAGACGAAGAGGACATCGGCAAACAGCAGAACATCAACAACAATTTATATAATAACAACGATGGCGATAAAGAGGCTTTGAGGAGGAAGCACTATTTTGGAGAGGTGTTTAGATTTGATTCGCTTGAAAGAGAGCGGTTGGCCAAGCAGATAAGTGAGGAGGACGACGTGTTTAGTCCCGCTAGTTCCAGCAACAAGTCGCCGCATAGCTCCACAGAGTCGCCGAGAATTAGCTTTAGTCCCTTGAGGATTAAAGAAGATGACAACAGTCCTTCACCGCCATTATTTCACCGTCCACCTATATGTCCTTGCTACCAATGCGTCACTGGAGTAGGCCACCATCCTCCTCCACTACACCCTTACGACAGATTTTTTCCTGCTTCACCTGTAAGTCCTTTAACTCCTGCATCTCCAGCTCCAAGCTACAGCTTCGAACGCTATCTTCACTCCAAATACCTACCAGACATCTTCAGAAGACGCAGCCATTCAGACTCTGACCTGCCGATGTGGTTTGAAAGCACTAAAAACGAAAAAACTTCTTCACAATGGCCACATCCATTAACTTTACCGTCGGCGCGAAGTTCTATAGAATCTGAAACGTCTTCACCTCAAGAATATCCCTTGGACTTATCAATGAAGGGTATCAAAGCCAGAGAAAGGGTCGCTGCTAGCTCTTTGGAATGCCTAACAGTTCCGCCACCTCTTCAGTTACTCCCGCCAGGCTTTTTGCCTCCAAGAGGCTCTGTATCAGTACCGGTAGTTAAAGGAGATGTTGCGTCTCCTACAACAAAGGAGTCAGTAGCCTCAAGATACAACCTCGAGGTTTCCCCGGTGGTAGAAGAGATGCCTCCAGGATCAGACGTAGCCTTTGTCTGTCCTGTTTGCGGTCAGATGTTTTCCTTGCATGATAGGCTAGCCAAGCACATGGCATCGAGACACAAGAGTAGACAGAACTCTTCAGATTCTACAGCTAAAGCATATCTGTGCGAGGTATGCAAAAGGTCCTTTGCCAGGAGCGATATGCTTACAAGGCACATGAGGCTTCACACTGGAGTCAAACCCTATACTTGCAGAGTATGCGGACAAGTGTTTTCTCGGTCAGATCATCTGTCTACGCATCAGAGAACTCACACTGGGGAAAAACCTTACAAATGTCCCCAGTGTCCGTATGCTGCATGTAGAAGAGACATGATTACTAGGCATATGAGGACTCACACCAGATACGAGCCTGAAAACCTAAATCCTCCTCCTATTGTCAAGACTGAAAGCAACCAATGATATCGGAGAACGATATCGACGATGATTTTAGGTAGTTTATTCTGGGAAATTGTTTAGGGTCACCAGTATTGTAGAATAAATTTAAACGGCATGAAGGAAAAGTTTTTTGCCAAAATATGCTTTAGCGCTGATTAGAAAAAATAGAAATAAAAATGCTTTACACTCTCACTTTAAAACTCTGAATAACAACTTGATGTTTGATTTCGTGTTTTTCAGCTTATTTTTAGGCTGTAGGTATAAATTTGAACTTTAACTTCATGATTTAAATGCGAAATTTAGAGTTTATATCAACGCGTATGGTTTGAATCCAAAGTTTAGAATTTATAATTCAGAATTATGAACCTGATTTAAAAATTGCGACTTAAGTTTTCAGACAAAGTTTGTAGCTTAAATTCGCAAGAGTATAGACATTAAGGTCTTCATTTCAATTTCAGATAATGAATTTTTTGTACGGAAGTTACAATTTCAATTCGGAAATTACAATTGAATTTAGGTTCAAGTCTAAAATTTGAGTTAATAGTTTAAAATTTGAACTCTAAATTTATTGTCTTGTAATACAGAGTTTAAAGTCGAAGGGCAGAATATAGGTAGAAAATGACGTAAGACTTTAAGGCATGGATTGCGGTGTTAAACTTTGAATCGGATTTTAAGATTAAGGGTTTCATGCCTCACTTTGGACTAATAGGCCGAATTCGAAACTTGCAGTCTGAATTCAGTATTTGAAGTCGAAATGCAGAGTTTTTAGTTTAAATTCAAAATCTATAGTCTTAATTTAGATTTTAGACTACTTTATGTTCAAAGTGTGTTAAAATTTGAATTCAGAATTTAGGATCCAAATTCAGACTTTAAAATCTTAATACAGAGATTTGTTTAAGGCTTGACCCCATACCCTTTAAAGTATTTCACTCAAAATTCAGAGTTCATATTATCAATTTTGTTCGAGAGACTGAATTCAGTATTTAAAGTTCGCACTCATTGTTAAAAATCTGAATTTAGTTTGTAAAGTCTGAATGCAAAAAACATACTCTAAAATTTAAATACGGAGCTTGACTTCGGAGTTTACAGCCATAGTTCAAAATATAAATTTAGAGTTACAGAATTCAGAATTTTAAACCTTAATTCGAAATTCAATTTCTAATAAAATTTATGTCCATAATTCAGGGCTTATAGTAACGCCTTAGAATTTCATGTTCTTCATTCAAAATTCATACAGAACGTATAATCGGATATTAAGGTTTATAATCTGAATTTGGACTTTCCATCTAAATTTAGAGTACATATTTTGAAATCAGGGTTTATAGTTTAATTTCAGAGTTTAGAATTTGTATTTAAAATTCAGACTTTGAGTGTTAATACAAAGTTAAAAGTCTTAATTCAGAACTGTCTGATTTTAGACTGCAAGTCCGAATTTGAAGTTTATGATTGGCATTTGGACTTTAAAGTCGAAATTCAGATGACGTATATTCTGATTAGAGTCTGATATATAAGTTTACAGGCTGAAATTCAATTTCTAATAAAGTTTATGTCCATAATTCAGGACTTATAATACCACCTTTGAATTCCGTGTCCTTCATTCAAAATTCATACAGAACGTATAATCGGATATCAAAGGTTATAATCTGAATTTGGACTTTTAAGTCTAAATTCAGAGCATATTTTCTAAAATCAGAGCTTAGAGTTTAAACTCAGAGATTTGAGTTTGTATTTAAAATTCGAACTTCGAGTGTTAATACAAAGTTAAAAGTATTAATTCAGAACAGTCTGATTTTAAACTGTAAGTCTGAATTTGAAGCTTATGATTTGAATTTAGATTTTAAGCTGGGAATTCAGTTGGCTTGTACTCTAATTAGAGTCTGATTTATAAGTTTACAAGCGGAATTTCAATTTCTAATAAGGTTTATGTCCATAATTCTTCACTTAGAATGTCATGTCTTTCATACAGAACGTATAATCGGATATCAAAGTTTACAATCTGAATTTGGACTTTTTAATCTAAATTCAGAGTTTATTTTCTGAAATCATTGTTTAGAGTTTAAATTCAGAGCTTAAAGTTTGTATTTAAAATTCGGACTTTGAATGTTAATACAATGTTTAAATCCTTAGTTCAAAATAGTCTGTATGTCCAAATTTGAAGCTTATGATTTGCACTTGGACTTTAAAGTCGAAATTCGTTTGGCTCATACTCTGATTAGAGTCTGATTTATAAGTTTACAAGTTGAAATTTAATTTCTAATAAAATTTATGTCCATAATTCAGGGCTTATAGTAACACCTTACAATTGCATGTTCATCATTCAAAATTCATACAGAACGTATAATCGGATATCAAAATTTATAATCTGAATTTGGAATTTTAAGTCTAAGTTCAGGGTACATATTCTGAAATCAGGATTTAAAATTTAAATTCAGAGTTTAGCATTTGTATTTAAAATTCGGATTTTGAGAGCTAATACAAAGTTTAAAGTCTTAATTTAGAACAGTCTGAGTTTAAACTGTAAGTCGAAATTTGCAGCCTAGGATTTGAATTTAGATTTTAGAGTACCGAAATTCAGATGGCTTGCACTCTGATTAGAGTCTGAATTATAAGTTTAGAAGCTGAAATTCAATTTCTAGTAAACTTTATGTTCATAATTCAGGGCTTATAGTAACACATTAGAATTTCATGTTCTTCATTCAAAATTCATACAGAACGTATTATAATCGGATATCAAAATTTATAATTTGAATTTGGGATTGTAAGTCTAAATTCACAGTATATATTATGAAATCACGGTTTAGAGCTTAAATTCCAAGTTTTGAATTTATATTTAAAATTAGGACTTTGAGTGTCAATACAAAGTTCAGAGTCTTAATTCAGAATAGTCTGATTTTACGCTGTAAATTCGAATTTGAATTTTACGATTTGAATTTGGATTCTAAAGTTGAAATTCAGATGACTTATACTCTGATTAGAGTCTGAATTATAGGTTTACAAGTTGAGTTGAGAGTTTAAAGTTAAAATTTCGAGTTAATAATTTATAGCCTAAAATCAAGCCTTGGGCATGGGTATAATCTTAATTTAGATTTTCAAGTCAAAATTAAGAATTTATGATCACGGTTCAGAGCTTAACTTTGGAATTCAGAGTTTAACGTCAGTAAATCTCACCTCAAAATTTAGACTTTAAACTTTTAATACAGATATTATAGTCTAAGTCCAGAAGATAAAGCATAATTTCAGGCTTTAGAGTACAAGCCAGATTTTAGTGTTTTAAGTCGGAAATTAGTCTATGGTATGCCCGTATTCTAAGGCTCGAGTCTGAGTTCGAAGTTTCAAGCTGAAATTCAGAGTTTATAGACTGAAGCCAAAAAGCCTGAGTTAATTCAGGATTTATAATCCAAATTCAACACTCAGACTTTATAGTCTTAAACTAAGCTTATAACCTAAATTTAAAGTAAAAAATCTGAATTTAGACTTTCAAGTCTTAACTGAAAATTCGGACTTTAGAGTTTGACTTCAGAGTTAATAATCTCGGTTTCATTTCAAAATGTAGAATTTTAACCTATATTGAGAGCTCATGGTCCGAGTTCAAAATTTCAAGTGTGAATTAGGAATCTGAATTAAAACTATAAAAGCTGAATTGAGAAGTTTTTAGTCTGAATTGGGAGTTTAAAGTGTAATTCTAATGTATTTGAAGTTCTGATTTTGACCTGTTGAATTTTGAAAAGTTGAAATTTACATTTTTGATAAAACTTCAATTAGCACGATTTTTTTTTAAATATTATTTTAAACAGTAGGACAATTTTCCGTTACACATATTGCATAACTAAATTATATTAAAAAAACAGTTTGTGATACTAAAAACGATTTATACAGGGTATGCAACAAATTAACTCCAAAAGCATCTTGACGTTCTTACTAGATTATTGGGTCCTATTTTTTGCCCTTCTATCAATACCAGTGACTCTCTCTACAGGGTAGCTCAAATGTTATAAGCCCAGTTGTATAAGCGTAGCTATAAGAAGTCTTAGATGGTCTCTTAGATCATAAATTGACTTCCAGAAATATTTTATAACAAATTGTTCATTTGTTTTTAATTACAAGCCTAAATTAATTTTTGGAAAGTTTCCTTTCTCGTAATTTTTTAAAAGAATTGAAAGCATTCTAAATCTAGTCCAAACTTTTTATGAAGAGCTTTTGTTCCATATGAATAACCTACTGTTCTCTAAAATATTTTTGGAAAAACTGTTAAATGTTACGCCTAGAAATTAAGATCTCAAATCATTCCAGAGTACGTTCTAAATATTCAACGAAAAAATATTGCCTAAAGGCCAGTAGAGACAATTTTTTATAAAAGACACTTTAAAAGACAATCCTACATTAACGTTTATATTGTGCCAAAATTGATTTATTGCAAAACGTAGGCAATATTTCTGTAAAAGGCTAAAGTTGAATACGTTATATAATTAACAATATTTAATATAATTGACATGACTAGTTATTCGAAGAAAATTATTATTATGATGTTAAGTTTTGGATTGAATTTTCGTGGAGAATTATCTTCTCCATTATATTTAAAGTCTGTATTTTTCTTATGTTGTGCTGTACAAAAATGCACTAATATTATTATCATGTATATAGTAATATTTATATTTAATCTGATTTATACGATAGATACTCTGTGATATAATACGAAAACAAAATGTTTAACGTTAAAAACTTAAAATTCTGCTTAGGAAAAATTATTTAGGTTGCCTATTTTTGATATTAAAAATCGTTTTTCTTGAATTCTACAAGAGTTTTGTTAAAATTAGTTATGTTTCTAAAACTATTGTATTTTGACTTGTACTAAGAAATGTTAACGAGACGATATTTTCAAAAAATTGTTAAAAGGTGTTGATGAATATGTTTGTTAATGTAAATGTTGTTAATTTTTTGCGAAAGATTGTATAGTGCCACAAAATTTGTAAATATACTGTTCCTATACTATTTTTATTCATGCGTACTAGGTGAAAAAAGGTAACTAATATTAGACTTATTATACGTTCAATAATTGGCATCTACTATTTTTTGATGTTGGGTATGAATTCCGAATTACTTCGTGGTTACTTTTCTATGATAGATAAGTCTAGTATAGCTTTTTTCAGTTATTTGGCGTATTTTTCAGAAAACAAATTTCTTTTGTGCCACTTCACTGTAATAATATGATAATTTATTTTTAAAATAATAAGGTTTGAGTTATAATTTATTTTTAGTATTAAGGCGAATTATATTCGCAAAAAGAGGTTTTAAGCCGCGTCTGTCTCTCTCTCCTCTAGTTTTTAGGTTTAACTTATTACGTTTTAAGTTATTTTGTATTTATTTTCCTTATTTTTCATGATTTGTATATTGTTTCTTTGTAAAAAACGACGCAGCTTGTAAAAAAGAGGCTTTGACTTTTTTTATTTAATATTTTGTTACTTTTGTATTTTTTTAATTATCGATCTGATTTTTTTTGTTAATTTTCGAGAATAAATTTTGAGTTTTTTTTTCAATTTCGTTCTTTTATTTTTGTTCTAAATTTATTTTGTATGCTTAGCAAAATTTATCAAGGAAGGGTAAATTCCTTTAAAAAATAATCATGAGCCGTCATATAAATTATGTGCCTTTTTGAACATTTATATCTTTTCAATATATCTAATGCTTTATATTTTGCATTTTTTGTGCGGACATAAAGGGGGAATAATCGAATTATAAATACGAGACCAATTTTAAAATTAATGCTCGACTCTGAAAATGTCTGGTTATACAGGATATTTTCTATATTTTGCAATATTCGTACAGCGTGTACAGGGTGGCACGTTTATTAAGGGATGACACCTTATCTACGGGGTGTACCAAAAAAGGTTAATACAAAAGTTGTATGGATTTTACCTAAGCTTTTAAGGTATTATATTTTTATATATACAGGGTGTTCGTATTTTCGTGGACAAGTATCAACTTCCTTATTTTAAATAGAATACTCTGTATATTAAGGCATTTTTGAATTTCTCGGAATATTCTCGATATATTTTATATATATACCTAAGTCTAACCGTTTTTCACATATTTTGATTTTTATGTCAAAAATGACATTTGCAGGTCTAAATATAACTATCAATTTCTCCTATTGAAAGCCTTTATTATTTGATTGGAGTTGGTTTCCTTGTAGAAGGAGATCTACTTTAGTGGTCTGTGTTGACGTTTTTGTAATAAATAAATACAGGGTGATTTGAAAAAAATTACTTTTAACGATTTCTTCATTTCAATTTTTAATGTTAGTTTTTGATCGCGCTGTATTTATTTATAATAAAAATGCCAACACAGACTGCTAAAGTATATCCCCTTCAACAAGGAAACTAACTTCAATTAAATAATAAAGGCTTTCATTAGGAGAAATTAATTGTTATATTTAGACTTACAAACGTCATTTTTGACATAAAATTCAAAATATGTCAAAAACGGTTAGACTATGGATTATTATATATGAAATATATCTAGAATTTTCTGGGGAATTCAAAAATGCCTTAATATACAGGGTATTCTATTTAAAATCAGGAAGTTGATACGTGTCCACGAAAATACGAACACCCTGTATATATCAAAATATAATATTTTAAAAATCTAAGTAACTTCAAACTACTTTTGTATTAAACCTTTCTTGGTACACCCCGTAGATTTTGAGATAAGGTGTCATCCGATAACAAACGGGCCACCCTGTACAAAAGTTATATGTTTTGTTTAACAAGGAAGAATCTGTTATCCAGTGAAGCGAATGTGAATGGTAAAGTGAAATGGATGGTATGCAATATTTCTGATATGTCGATAAAGTACACCAAAATTTCGATAAGTCAAGATATCGATTTTTTGGTATGCCTATCGAAAACTTATCGAATATATCGATCTATATTTTAATTGATAGAAATATAATCAACTTAGAAACAGTCCTATTTGCTACGACGCCGTCCTGGGGTCACACAAGAAAAAATATTTAAAAACAGCTCTGAGATAAAAAGTCAGAATTCTGAGATAAAAAGTCAGAATTCTGAGAAAAAAGTCAGAATTCTGAGATAAAAGGTCAGAATTCTGAAATAAAAAAAAGTCAGAATTTTGAGATAGAAAGTCAGAATTCTGCGATAAAAAGTCAGAATTCTGGGTTTAAAAGATTAGGTAAGAAATATCGTAATATTGATGCAGAATGCTAGTGTTAGCAATCATAGTAGTATTGGAGCGCATAAAACAAGGCTTAAAGTGTTGTTGGGTTTGGAGCAACCTTTAGTTATAGATAAATATAAAGCACTTACATTACTATTTATCTTTTTATCTCAGAATTCTGACTTTTTATCTCAGAATTCTGACTTTCTGTCTCAGAATTCTGACTTTTTATCTCAGAATTGTGACTTTTTATCTCAGAATTCTCACTTTTTATCTCAAACTTCTGACTTTTTATCTCAAAATTCTGACTTTTTATCTCAGAATTCTGTCCTTTTATCTCAGAATTCTGACATTTTATCTCAGAATTCTGACTTTTTATCTCAGAATTCTGACTTTTATCTCATAATTCTGACTTTTATCTCAGGATTCTGACTTTTTATCTCATAATTTTGACTTTTTATCTCAGAATTCTGACTTTTTATCTCAGAATTTTGACTTTTTATCTCAGAGCTGATTTAAAATATTTTCTCTTGTGTGACCCCAAGACGCCGTCGTATATTTGCTGATAAAGAAACATTTACGTTAAATAGAAGTAATACCCTATTAGATACGGTAAGTACTGGATGTTTCAGAATTTAAAGGCGAAATTTAAAGTTGACATCAACGCGTATGTTTTGAATCCAAATGTTAGAATAAGAATTCAGAATTAAGAGCCTGATTTAAAAATTGTGACTACAGTTTTCAGACAAAGTGTGTAGCTTAAATTCGAGTTCAGACTTTAAGGTGCCTCACTTTGGACTAATAGGCCAAATTCGAAACTTGCAGTCTGAATTCAGAATTTGAAGTCGAAATGCATAGTTTGTAGTTTGATTTCAAAATCTATAATCTCAACTTAGATTTTACACTACTTTATGTTCAGAGTATGTTAAAGTTTGAATTCAGAATTTAGGGTCCAAATTCAGACTTTAAAATCTTAATAGAGTTTCGTTTAAGGCTTGGCCCCATACCTTTTAAAGTATTTCACTCAAAATTCAGAGCCTTAATAAAGAATCCATAGCCTAAATTTAGAGTTCATAATATGAGTTTTGTTTTAAGTCTAGCTCAAGAGACTGAATTAAGTGTTTAAAATGTGAACTCATTGTTAAAAAACTGAATTTAGATTGAAAAACCTGAATTGCAAAAATCATAGTTTAGAATCTAAATACAAAGCCTGATTTCGGAGTTTACAGCCCTAGTTCAGAATTTAAAATATAAATTTGGAGATACTGAATTGAGAATTTTAAGCCTTAATTCGAAATTCAATTTCGAGATATCGATTTTTTGATATCCCTATCGAAAGCTTACCGAATATATCGATCTATATTTTAATTGATAGAAGTTTAGTCAACTTAGATCCGTCCTATTTTCTGATAAAGAAACATTTACGTTAAATAGGAATAATACCCTATTAGATGCGGGAGGTACTGGGTGTTTCACGTAAGACGTTAACTTTCTATCCAAATGTCCAGTCAGAAAAACAATTTTCAATTTTTCCATAACTTATATAAGGTCAGTGGGTGAGTGAATAAATGTGGATCCTGGACTTTGCCTTATGAAAAAGGCTTGGTGATTTTGACGTATCTGGTTAAAAATTGCATACATAGGCAGATTACAGTGATTTAAATAGGTATTAAGAAGTCAATAAAATATTTCAGTAGGTATATCTTAATATATAATTTTTCAAATATTGAACAGATATCTCCCATTACTGAACGATAGCAAACCAGTGAACGAAAGTATGGGATATTCTCAAAATAAGTATAAAAATAAACTAGATAGCGAGTAGTTTAATAGTCACAAAGAAATTGAAAATTTGCAGTATAATTTCGAAAAAATATTACAACAAGGAAAAAATAATAGTCAGTCATACAGAAAATAAAAATTACAAAATTTTAACATAAAAATAGCCATCAGAACTACCAGCGCTAGGAATTTTCTTCACAATATTCTGGTACTTATACCATATCTTAACTGGAACATTTGGCCATCTCCATCAATGTTTCATGCCTTTCTTTTACTTTATAGTACTTATTTCATATTCTTTTTTCTCCATATCAGTTACCAACCCAGGGTAACTTTTGTTTTAGTATTTGACTATCATGTAGTCCCCTCTACCTATTATTTGTGAAATTCCCTTTTTACCAAATTAAAGCTTAAAACATGACGAATTCAAATATTGTCTATTCCATCCCTTGCGAAATCTCTCCAAGCACTTTTTTATGGCAATGACACATAACTTGCGTCTAGGGAGACCGTTGAAGATTCCATCCTTCGAAGATTTCGAACAATTATTCATTCAATCTCGGTGTTGTGCATGCGTTTGTCGCGTATTTTGAGGTTAGATCATATACCTAATAGGTATGTGGGTTAGATATGGAATATATTCGCGGAAACATATGCAAACATTCCGGATACATCGTGTGATCTGCCACTATAAGGTGTAGTTGTTTTATTTTCAAAGTATGTCTTTTTTATTTTGGTAGAAAAACTGAATAAAACATTTCTAAAGAGATTTTAATAGTACAAAATATATTTACTCTGAGAAATAGCTAAAGAAATATTGTTCGGACCGATGTCGTTATACGCTTCAGAATTATCAAACACTTCGTAATCATCTTCCTGGCCAAATTTAGATTTTAGTAAAACAGAAACTCACTTTGGTAGGAAAACTGAATAAAACTTTTCTAAATTATTAATATAATAGTACAAGATAAATTTGCTCTGATGAAAAGCTAAACAAATATTTGTTGGACCGATGCATGCCGATATATGCATCAGAATTATCAAACACTTCGTAATCATCTTCCTGATCAAATTCATATTTCAGTAAAATGGTGACTTATTTTGGAAGAAAAATTGAATAAAACATTTCTAAAAAGATTTAGTAGTATAAAATATATAGAAAAAGCTAAAGAAATATTGTTCGGACCGATGTTGTTATATGCTTCAGAATTATCAAACACTTCGTAATCATCTTCCTGGCC
>JAEQML010055218.1:0-36487 GCA_016904865.1 Pissodes strobi | reverse complement strand
TTACCTACAAGTCGATAAAAAAATTAGCTATCTATCTTTAAAAATAAAAAAGTTAAGGGAGTGTCCATTTATAATGAATAACCCTGTACCTATTATAGTATAGCATAACAATTAGAATTGTAGTTATTCTAGACACTTACTCTGAGCCTGAGTCCTGTGTTACGATTGCTATGTCTAGTGGTAAACTGACAGTATCCAAGTCTATGCCAATAACATACTTGAGCTGGAGGGTGTTGAGCACTTTTTAATGCCACATTTATGTAAAAAGTACAGTAAAAGGTTTATAGAAGCATATAATGTTAAAAAAAAAATGGAAAGTTTCGAAAAATTTTAAATTCTCTTCTTGACCTATGACACAGATCAAAAAGTAATATCTGTTTTTTTTTATCAGCTTAGAATCGTTATTTCTACACTGTAATAAATTGGAAAAGGAAATAAAAGTGACAAAATACTAATGTTGCCTATACATGGCTACTAATAATATTTCCTTGAATATTTCACTTCATGCATGGTTCATTGTGTTGTTTTAAATAAGAATGGAAGTTACTGGAACATTAAGCATGATAAGTAGGTAAAATTAAGTACGAATTCTGAGTACTTTCGCCCTGTCGTTTTGGAAAGACAGAAAATACATACAGTGGCAAAAGTTTTTTTACTCTAACTGATTATCAAAAATGTGAAATTAAAAAAATTGTAGGTGCAAGATAAAGAAGTGCCCACTAGAGCCAGATTATCATTACCTGATATTTTGGAGATTAAGAAGCTTGCAGATGAGACTTATTCCGTTTTTACTAAGGCGGAAGTGGCAGTTGGTACTGAATTTGGACCATTTATTGCAAAAAAAAATTTAACATTACATCCTTCTGCTACTTTTCCGATTAAACTGTTTATTGACAATGAATCAGATCTGTCAGAATATTATTTAGATACTACAGATGAAAACGAATGTTGTTGGATGATGTTTGTTAAACCTGCTAGTGATATTGAGGAGCAAAATTTAATTTGTTATCAGGTAAGATACACTGACACACATGCTAGGCCTTAAGAGTCAATCAAGTCAATAAGATGAATCAAATCTGTATTAAAACATTATCTAAGGGTGCAAATCACAAACAAGTTAGTGTTCTTTTTGCTTGGGTTGACAAGCACCGCAAAACTATTTAATTCAACATCAAAATATCATGAACATGTATAACAGTTTCTAGTAAATAGTACACGTAACTTAATATAGATACGAAAGGCGAATAGCATTCAAATTGGCCTATTTCAAACAACTATAGTGTCGAAAAACTTGACTGCAATTTTGCAAAATTTCTTTGCTATAAATATCGCATATTTTTAAATCTGAATAGCACCATGTGTTTTGGCACTTTAGGTTATTGCCTATATTTTAAAAATTTTGCTTGTTTACAAAATATCTTTAATTCGAAGTTCAAATTTAAAAGAAAGTATTTGAACTGGAAGAGGTATTGTATTAAATTAACTTTGTTTTCGGTAATTGCCATAAATATATCTTTCTTTTAGAATCAAAATCAATGTTTCGTCTTGAAAGCGCTCAAAACAGAAATCACCATTCTGTAATAATATTCCAACTAACCTATGTATTTGTTTATCTTCTTTAATCAGTTAGTAAATTCGTCTATATGCTCTTTATGCTGTAATTTTGAATTATCAGAAAACATGCTTTAACAAATTGGGACCGAATCCTGGTTAGGTAAGATACGCGGAATTCGTAGGATATTAACTTGTTTCACACAAAATACGCCATTAAATGGAATCGACCAGAAATTTACTTGGGAATAAGACTGGTGATGTGAACAAATCTTAATACTAACTCTGATACGATTTCTGAAATGTCAGATATTTACTCTCGGCTCTGGATCGATTCATCAGTGGGGTTCTGCTTCAAGATTAACAAGAACTCTGATTTATTCTGCATATATATTAAAAACAGTCAGTTGGCTTTCAAATTTTAGCTCTATGTCATCTAAAGGAACATTGTGGATGGGAATTTTATAAATGACTAATAATAGCAAACATTGAAAAATAAATATTTATATGTTCGAAAACACACAGAGCTCTATTGTGCGTGTGTGGCGTAGCTTTAAAGTATAGTTCACATCAAACATTAAAGAATCTGCTGTTATAGAATATATTTTGTATTCTTATATTGTTTTCCACGTGGTAAGGCATATAGCAAATGGCTAGAACAATGTTTTTCTTTTTGGAAATCTAGAATACATTAAATATGACTTTAATACATTTTAGTCAATATAAGAATCAAAGTAAGAGTAATTGCTATTTTTTAGGAAGGTGGGGATATTTTCTTTGGAGCCATTAGAGATATTTGTCTAGGAGAAGAATTGAAGGTTTGGTATTCACCGTTCTGTGCCTTTAAAATGCAAAAGCATACCTTAACATTCAAGGACTCACTACAAATAGAATTAGGTATATATGTATTAATTATACATTATATGCAATACATAAAATATGGGTACTATCAAATTAATTATTTTGTTGCAATTTAGGGGCTTACGATATCCTAAGAAGTTAATAAGGTTTTGAAAAGAATTTTCGGTTTCCAGAAATAGCTTTATTAAATATATGATAATTTATTTCAAGTAAATCTGTTATATAATATGACAGAGTCAGATTGATTTTATATGGAACACAATAAAAAATTAAGAAAATAATCATGTTCGGCTGCTTTCAGAGAAAGTACCTTCATTTCCTCATTTGAATCTAGAAAATGCATATTCTTATCTCTAACAAACTAAATAGTTTTCACTTCCGTTTTCTTTTACCAAATGTGTACTGTATATCTTCTGTGACTGATATGACCATATGTTCCGTAAAAATTAAAACTTACAGTTTGGCTATACGATGCATCCTTTTTACATTATTGCCAGTTTTTGAAGATTTTTGTTATAAAAGTAGTAGAAAATTACAAATTTAACTAGTGTGTCTTTTTTTTCTCGCGTAATTATTACCTTCTCATAGCCCTCAGACAAGTGTTTTGCACTCAGGAGACACGATTTTCGCATTTCTTAATATATCATCAAAAAGTATTTCTTTTGAATACCAATTGCCGGAAACAAAATTACAAAAATTACAGTATTTGTTGAGATATAATTGTAAAAATCGGCGAAATTACATATGTACTTTTAAAGGTTTCTTTGAACAATGTTGCCAAATGCACTAGAAAATCTGTTACGGAATATATAAGAAAAGGAACCAAATAAATGAAAATATGATGCGGAACTAACCCAAACTAACAAGAACTAATGATAACTAACAAAAATCTTATCCCTTAACCAATCCAAGGTAACTCAAATTTAACATAGCTAACTGAAAATAATGAAGCAAAGGCGCGCTTGGCTCTTAACCAACACAAATTAACCGAAACAGGCAACTTTTCGGATTTTTATAAACTAATAAACAGGTGATAGTAACTAATTATCTCTGTTATTCCTAATCCAGAATAATCTGGCAACAGCGTATTCAATTTTCGGTGAAATATTAAAATTCAGAAAATTGTTCTTTGACTTGCTCATTGATGGTTTGTAGCTCTCATGGACATAGAAATTTCAGGCCGTGGCCTATGTGTTTAATATGTGTGAAAGAAACTTGAAGGACTCTTTCTTAAATAGTGTCATTATTTTATCTAGAAAACATTAAGTACTGGACTATGATGCTAAAGCTACTTTTAGTCCATTTAAACGCAATATTTCTTATTCCCCGCCTGACAATAATGAGAAAATTAATGTTATTGTGACAACCGCATTAGTACCGGAGTCACCGCGAAAATGAAATACGGCGATGCCCTTCGTGGTGTGCTTCACGTATTCAAACAATTTTAATGTTTGAAAACAATTTGTCGAGGCAATATGTTGTTTTTTGCATCTAAATGTATTTCGACACTCTTTTCGGTACTATTTTTTTTTCAAAGGTTATTTGCACTGATATGAACAATAGTGTTTGTGAAAGCGTAACTTAGCAAAGTTCCGCAAGCGGATCGTTTATTTTAAAGCTAGTATCTTAATATACTATTTTTGCTACTTTCCTCGGTTTTAGTCCGCCATCAGCCACGTTCCGTTTTACTGCTACGCCATGACTACTGTCCTTGCACCTCGAATGCAGCTACATCGCGAAGTGCTTCGGGATAGAATCTCAGATTAGAGGCGCTTGGAAGACACTGGTTACTTCGCTTAGCGGAAAGTAGAGACACCTTACTGGTTATTTTAGTTTCACTGTGAAACTAGTCCAAAACAACACTATAATTTATAGTTTTCTTTAAACAAGTATTATCTCAGCAATTTTAGATTCTTATCATAGACACAACCCTTTATTTGATTCAGTAAAAATTATTCACAGATGTTTTACCATTTTTCTAAGAGAAATTGATTGGTACCGTCAAGTCGGGTCACTTGAGACGGTTTTGACATTTGAATGGCTGTATCTACGAAAGTATTGGTCAGATGGTAATGAAAGTGGTGTCAAAATTTGAGTCTTGGTCTATAGCATCGATTCCTAACATCAAAGTTGATTAATATCTGGCTACCGATTTTATATATTTTTTTAGTGTTTGTCTCAAGTCACCCTCCCCTCCGGGTGTCTTGAGACACTGCTGATTTTAGACGGGAAACTCAAGTTAAAAGAGTAGATCTTGACTTGAGGCACAAAAAATGTTTATAAAAATTATTTGAAGGGTTTTCAGCAGAAAATAGGTGGGTAGTAATAGAAACATGCTTATTTAGCAAAATAACTTGTATTTGCTTTGGTTATTACAGGAACATTAGTTATTTATGAAAATAGGTAAACATACAAATACATTATGCTGATTTCTAACAAACTAAACAGTCTTTCACAAAGTAAATCACATTAAAAATATATCGACTTAAATAGGTATTGCATTAATAATAAAAAAATTAAAATAAAGGTAGCATTAAGAGGAACTACCATTATATTTCAACCGAAAAACTATGCCTTCCACGTTTAATAAAGTTTTGTTTTAAACACCAAATTATCTGAGAGATATTTATTTCTGCAGAATCTGGGATTTCTGGAAAAACATAGATATTTTTTGCGTTCGCGCTTTTACGTAAAAATTTACAGACAAAGAGATTTGTCCAATAAATTTTTTTTGAACCGTTTTTTTCCCCGAGAACTATAATCAAACTCTACCAGGACAAATTCGTCAATATTGAGGTTCTTTAGGTCCACTTGCTCTTCTTCTCTCTCAAAATTTTCGGGGCTGTCTGAGTCATCGTGTACAGTCCATGCATCTGAATTAGAATCTGAATCAGAGATAATTTTTCGTCGTTTTGATTTTGTTTTACTTTTGTTTGTAAATGACGGAATGGATTCATCGGAATCCTCTTCCAAATATGTGTTTTTTGCTCCTTTACCTTTTGATGTGGAAGGTTCGGGGTTTGTGTAGATGTCTGTTGGAGCTAAAGCTTCGTTTTGTTCAACATCTGTTTCACTGGTTTCTGCTTCTAAAGCTTCGTTTTCTTCTACCTTCGTGACATTGGCACCTGCTTTAACTAATTAAATTAAATGCTTAATTTAATTTTTGGTCTTGAAACTTTTTGTGTTTTTGGTTGCATTTCCTTGTTGTACAAGTTCCTTAAAAATACTTCAAAAGCGTTATTAATAACGGCGTTGTCCGGTTCATTGTTTTCATTTTCGCTTGATGGTAAACGTTTTAGAACGCTGTTTCGATTTATGGGATAAATTCCACTTCCCCTAAAACCCGCTTGAAGATTTAGTGCAGACTTCTCATTTTCATCCAGTTTTTGTAGGCACTTAGAAAGAAGGCGAGGAAAAACATCTTTTGGGACAGTTTCCTTATTTTTGAGTTTCCAGTCTAAGAGGACAGTTCTCCAAGATGATTTGAGAGGCTTAAAGTATGCCACGTCCAGTGGTTGGCAAACACCTGTAGAGTTAGGCGGTAACAAAATAAATTTTATGTTATTCTCTAGGCAAGACTGAATAACGTTTATACTTAGATGGCTTTCCAAGTTGTCGACTATCAAGGCTTTCGTGGACTCTCTTGAAAATATATTTATTAAAATATCTATACGCAACTGTAAAAACCAGTCTTCGAAAAGAGCCTCGTTAAACCACCCAGACTTAATTCTGTTATACCTAGTTCCATGGGGTCCCCCTGATGTTCAACTGGAGTAAAGATTCTCTGCCTTATAGACAATGTAAATTGACAGCAGGGTTCCCGATGCGCTGCCCGCAAACATAAATGAATGGCTAGTTTTTGATGAGTGTACAATTCGATGAGCATGTTTGCTTCCACGTCTGGCAATTACTTTACATTTCCCCGGGTCGTCTGATATATTAGTTTCATCGTAATTTACTATAAGATGAGACTCTATTCCCTCAAGACTTTTGTCAAGTTCATTAAAGTATGAATTGATAGTATCTGAGTTGACTCCAGCCCTTGAGCGCTTAATATTTTCACACCAGCGTGAGCTTAGTATTTGCCGATGTCTTCCCAAAAAGCCACGCATTCAGTCTTTACCAGCCCAGTTGTCCTTTTTAAATTTTCGAACCCCTAGCCTGTCAAGATATGATTTCACTAGGCCTCTAACGTCGTTTGCCGTAAATGGGAATCTCCATCGACAAGCCACATCTATGTTTTGTACTATTACCTGCTCTTCCTGATCTAACAAAATTGTCTGACCCCCCGGATTGCGCATGTGAAGATTGTTTACTTTCCTCTGAATTGTGCATCTAGGTATTCCATATTTTGCTTCTAAATATCTGTATGATCTACCATCCCTTCTCTGCCCCTCTACGGCTAGATCCAAGTTTCTGCGATCATCTACATACTTCCTGCTACCAAACTTTTTTTTGTATTTTCCCATTGGTATTTTTCTTTGCAACAAAAATACAACCTATTAATTCATTGTTTGACACCCGCAGTACACCAGGGAGTGACTTGAGACCGTGTCTCAAGACACCCACACTAGGTCAGTTTATTACACTTTTTGTAAAATTATGTGAAAAAAAAATAAATGTAGAACTTAAAATGTCACAGTCTATACACAACATAATGACCTACCAGTACAAGAAATTTGGATTTCCTTCTCGTAGTGGTATAGAAGTTGCATGTAAAGTTTTACAGGAGTTTTTACTAGCAATATGACGTATATTCTTAAATATTTATTCAGAGCGTATAAATGCACCCATTGGCTAAATAGGGCACACTAAAATATTCCACAGGTGTTCACTCGCGGACCGTCGTTATCGGCAGCGCTCGTATTGCGGTATTGCCAGATTCATTTTAATAAATTCGTGAGTTTTGTCCCAAGTCAACCAACAGTCTCAAATGACCCGACTTGACGGAATGTGCGGTAGCACTTGATCTAAATAATTGTTATTTATTTTTTATAGAAAAACAAAAAAGTAACACGGATGACTTAAATGTCCTAATAAAAGAGCAACAAAAAATTATACCTCGTGTAGTGTGGAATTGCAAATTTTGTTATAAACTAGAGAAAAATGTTACTGATTTTGCTAAGCATCTGTTGACGCATTATATTTCCCACAAGAAAAAATCGTGCCAGTATTGCCAGAAACGTTTTCGGTACACAACGGTAAGTTGAATTTAGTAAGTATCAAGTTTTGTAAAATAGTTTTTCCCCTCCCTGTATTGTAAACAACCCATTTTGACACTGTTTTGAAGGACGCAGATAATTACCAAAAAAGTATCGATTGTCCTTTACGACAGCTTGTAAGTCAACTTACCACCCTTGGGTGGTAATAATTTATGCCACTCTGTATTCATTGAATTTAAACTACAAACATAGGAGATACCTTTAATTTTTTATTTCATGATTTATAAAAATGGAGTAATATTAAGTGAAATGAATATTAATAGTACAATTATTACAATAATTATTATGAACATTATTTACAAAATTTGGATAAATATTTTCTCGTTTGGGGTGATTTGTTCTTGAATAAAACTCTCAATGATATATAGATCGTGTGTACCATTAAAAAGATAATCATCAAAGAATTTTCCCATTTCAAAGAACTTAAATCATTAATTATCGAAAAGAAAAACTACATAAGCTGTATGTTAACTCAAATTTATATGTTGATTATGTTAATTTCTGTAATGCAAGAGCTGGGTGTAATGCCCTAAAGAGGCAGGATTACCGAGACTATGTTCAGCTACCACTAACTTGAAAAAATTCTGGAAGTTTGTAAGCTCCAAAAAAGATAGAATCCAAATTCCTAATGAACTTTCTTATAAGGGCGTTACTTGGTCCTATGGGGAGGAGATAGTTGGTCTGTTTGCTGAATACTTTTCAGAAATGTATAGCAAGAAAACATGCCATATACCCAATGAAGTTATATTTAATAATTTACCTCTGAACAGCTTAACTATTTCTATATCAGACGTATACACAGAGCTGGATACAAACAAGGGTCCAGGGCCTGATGGTTTACCCCCCATATTTTTAAAACAGTTCAGCTTTTTAATAGCCTGCCCCCTTTTCTTTATATTTAACCAATCTCTACATTCAGGAGACTTTCCAAACTACTGGAAGACTAGTTATATAACGCCTATTCACAAAAAAGGAGATCGCTCCCAGGTGACCAATTACAGGCCTATCGGCATTTTAAGTACCATTCCAAAGATCTTTGAAAGCCTCGTGTGTGATTTTCTGACTTGTTCTCTTCAAGATCAACTTATTGATGAGCAATTAGGTTTCAGTGCCGGCCGTTCCACAGAGCTAAATATTCTGGCATTCACAGATTTTTTGTCCCGGTCTTTGGAGGAGGGGTGTCAAGTTCATGCATTGTACACTGACTTCTCTAAGGCCTTCGACAGAGCCAATCATCACTTGAGGAGGGCTGGGGTCGATGGGCCTTTGCTACAATGGCTTTACTCCTATTTGACTGATAGAACATAAGTTGTTCAAGTCCTTGGCATTCGATCGATTGAGATACCTGTTGTGTCTGGTGTACCCCAGGGGTCACACTTGGGGCCCCTGTTGTTCATCTTATACATAAATGATATATCACCTTGTTTTCAACCCCAGTAGGGTAGCAAGATTGGCTAAGCAGTCTATCTCTGATCTTGACTGCTTTGATGGGCCCACCAACTTTAGAAGAAACCCTAAATTTTGTGTTAGATGATCAACCCCGGTGACACTGTCTCTCTTGTCTTGTCTCAATTTTCCATTCTACTTTACTGTGTTGTACTTATTTCTTTTTTGTTTAGTGTTGATGTGATGTCAATGTGATTGTTAATTGATCATAGCTTAAGTTAGTTAGTAGTCAAAATTTTACATTTTCCTTTTTATATTTTTATTGTAGGTTAGGTGAACGTAGATTATTCTGTTTTGTAATATTGGGCAACTGGCCGTTGAATAAATAAATTACAGGCCTATCAGCATCTTAAGTACCATTCCAAAGATCTTTGAAAGTCTCGTGTGTGATTTTCTGACTTGTTCTCTTCAAGATCAACTGATTGATGAGCAATTAGGTTTCAGTGCCGGCCGTTCCACAGAGCTAAATATTCTGGCATTCACAGATTTTTTGTCCCGGTCTTTGGAGGAGGGGTGTCAAGTTCACGCATTGTATACTGACTTATCTAAGGCCTTCGACAGAGTCAATCACTTGAGGAGGGCTGGAGTCGATGGGCCTTTGCTACAATGGCTTTACTCCTATTTGACTGATAGAACATAAGTTGTTCAAGTCCTTGGCTTTCGATCGATTGAGATACCTGTTTGTCTGGTGTGCCCCAGGGGTCACACTTGGGGCCCCTGTTGTTCATCTTATACAGAAATGATATATCACCTTGTTTTCAACCCCAGTAGGGTAGCAAGATTAGCTAAGCAGTATACCTCTGATCTTGACTGCTTTGATGGGCCCACCAACTTTGGAAGAAACCCTAAATTTTGTGTTAGATGATCAACCCCGGTGACACTGTCTCTCTTGTCTTGTCTCAATTTTCCAATTCTACTTTACTGTGTTGTACTTATTTATTTTTTGTTTAGTGTTGATGTGATGTCAATGTGATTGTTAATTGATCATAGCTTAAGTTAGTTAGTAGTCAAACTTTTACATTTTCCTTTTTATATTTTTATTGTACAGGGTGGCCAACTAAGAATGCGAGGTACTGTATCTGGGAAACTATCCATCGTAGAGACTTGCGGCAAAAAATGTAATTACTAAAACGGTCAAGAGGAAAACCTGGAAAATATTTTCAAGTTTCCAAAATGACCACTAGGGGGCATAACTGCAATCTTGAATCTAAAAAAGTGATGTTTCTGTGAATTCCCCTATATTAACCTAATAAAAAAATTCCACATGTTTAAAGTTGAGGATAATGTAAAACTTTTTTGTTTAATGCTTTTTACTGTATCTCTAAAAATAAAGTGGTGGGGGTATTCAAAGTTTTTTTTAAATAACACCCTGTATCTGCGAAACGGCTAAGCCGGTTTTAACAAACTTAGGTTAATTCAAAGGAGTTATTCTTGGGCTACAAATGTTGTATTATTTAAAGTTTCGTTAGTTTCACATGGCGCCGCTAGAGAGCTATTTGCGACATTCCGACAGAAATGGTTAATTTTCTCAAAAAAATTAAATGCATTGATATGATTTTTTTCCCATGAAAAAGTAGCTAAATAATGGCTAAACAAGCTCGCGAAAACCGCATCTCGATATCTTGTTCCTAACCCAAAATATAGGCAAAAAAATTTATTACTTACGAGAATCCCTTAATTTTTTATTTTTTTTTTTACTATATTTACCTCGAATTTTCTCTTTTATTAAAGTTGTGGCCCTGAAAAGGACCGATTTAAAAAAGGAAGGTTTTTAGTGCCTCCGCAAATGCTCGAAATGCTGACCATCACGCTCTATGCATTGCTGAAGCCTCTCATGGGTAGACAAAACTGCAGTTTCAATTTCGGCTCTCGGTATGGTTCGTATTGCAGTACGAATCCGGTTTTTCATATCTTCTCTGGTCGTCGGTTGAGTCTGAAACACGATGTCCTTTAATCGCCCCCCATAAATAAAAATCCAGACAAGTTAAGTCTGGTGATCTTGGAGGCCATGGAAACAGACTTCCTGTTCCAATCCACCGCTGTTGAAATACTGCATCGATATGCTCTCGCACATTAATAGCAAAATGTGCTGGGCAACCATTCAACTGCAAAAACAAGTTTTGCCTCGTTTCCAGAGGCACATCTTCCAACAACAACGGTAATTGATTGGCCAAAAATTCAAGAAAGACATTGCCATTTAGGAGTTGCTCGAAGAAATATGGCCCAATAATTTTGCCTACCAGTATGCCACACCACACATTTAAACTCCAACGTCCTTGTTGCTGAACTTCACACATCCAATGCGGATTTTCTGCAGACCAATAGTGCATATTGTGCAGATTGACTCTCCCGTCACTGTTAAAAGTGGCTTCATCGGTCCAAAGATTTTGAAATAAAAATTTTCTATTTTCGCGTATCATACCTAACATCCAATGGCAATAGTCCAACCTACGATCAAAATCTTCCTCATTCAAAGCCTGATGTAGAACTACATGATATGGATGCGTTCTTCTTCTTCTTCTTCTTCCTCGTCCTGTGTTTTTCTTCAACTTCCTAGTCCTGGGATGCTGATGTCCAGCTTTCGTACCATCGCTTCGGTGGTCTTCCTGGGAGTCTGGAGCTGTTAGGTTTTTGGTCTTTGGCGATTTTTGCCATTCGGTCGTCGGCCATTCTCTCTACATGGTCTCTCCACGCTCTTCTCCTTGCTCTTGTCCATCTTACAACATCCGAAACCTTGCAGGTATCTCTAATTTCCTCACTCCTTTTCATATCGTATAGTGTGTGTCCTGTTATGGATCTTAGGACTCGCACTTCTGTTGTTCTTAGCAAGCGTTTGGTTGCTGTGTTTTCCGCTCTTGTTTCTGCGGCGTATGTCATCACTGGTCTCACGCACGTTTTGTAGATTCTGACTTTACTCCCTATACTTATGTGCTTGTTTCTCCAGATGATGTCTCGTAAGGACCCCGATATTAGAGCGGCTTTTGATGTTTGATTTCTTACTTCCTCCTTTAGATTCCTGTTACTCGTGATGTTAGCTCCAAGATATTTAAAGGTCATCACCTGTTCTACACTTTGATTGTAAACGGCGAGTTTGCATCTTCGGGGCTCTCTGGATATAGTGAGTGATTGTGTTTTCCGGGTAGATATTTCCATTTTATATTTATTTGTAGTTTGTTCGAACTTGTATAAGAGTCTTTGTAGGTTGTCTTCATCCACGGAGACTATCACTGCATCATCAGCGTAGCACATTATTTTTATTTCTGCATTTCCCATTCGATATCCTCTTCCATTTTGTTTTATTTTTGTAATGATTTAATCTATGATGATGTTAAACAATATAGGGCTTAGGCTATCTCCTTGTCTAATTCCTGTGTTGACGGGTATTCTCCTTGTTCTATTTTCTGCTTTTACGAGTGTGTGATTGTCGGTGTTCAGCTCTCTGATGATGGGCACAATATTCTGATGAACTTTCCTTTCTTCTAGGAGTTTTATGACGTCTGCCAGTTTTACTTTGTTAAATGCTTGGGTAAGATCTATGAAACACATGAACGCCCGTTTGTAGAATTCAATAGCTTTTTCGGCTATTTGGCGGAGTATGAATATGGCATCTATAGTGGATCTATTGTGTCTGACACCTTGTTGCTCCTCACATATTCCCGTGCTAGTCACTTCTTCTGCCAATATTTTTGTCAACAGCTTCGAAACTGTGCTTAGAAGGGTGATTTCTCTATAGTTTTTGGGGTCTGTTTTCTCTCCTTTTTTGAAGATTGGGATTGTTATGCTGTCCTTCCATTCTGAAGGTACTTTTTGTAGAGACAATATTTTATTGTAAAAATCCTTTAATTCATCCATGAGTGCGTCCCCACCATACTTGATAATTTCGTCCGTTATCTCGTCTATACCAGGTGATTTTCTGTATTTTAGAGCGGTTGCCGTTTGTTTGATTTTCTCTATCGGTATCTGCCAAGTTGGTGGTGTTTCTTCATTTGTGGGTGTCTCCTTGGTCTCCGTGTTTTCTTCTTTATTACTGTAGAGTTGTTCAAAGTGTTTTTCCCAGTCTTCAGTAGTGATCTTTGAAATTTGGATATATTCGTTAACTGGTCTTTTTCTGTTTCTCAGCATATTCCAAATTCTTTTCTGTCCTCCATATAGGTCGTGTTCCATATCGGCAGAGAATTTTTCCCAATGCTGTCGTTTAATTGACTGGATTTCTGCATTGACCCGGTTTCTGACCGCCTTATATACCTCGTACGTAATTGTGTTCGATCGGTATTGCAGGTGTCCTTTTCGTTTTTCAGCTGCTAAGTCCTTTACCTCTTGTTTAAACCAATGTTTAGTGTTTCGTTTTCCGGTTTTGGTTTTATTTCTTCTTCCAAGTGCATCTTCGGCTGCATTTAGTAGATTTGTGCGTAATTTATTCCATGCCATTTCCACGTCGTCATCATATTTTATCCCATTATTTGTAATCTTCTGTTTCAGCCTTTGTTGGTATAGATGTTTCGTAGAATTTTTTGCTAATGCCTCCATATTGAGTTTACTGGTTGTTTGGTTCTGTTTTTTCTTTATTTGGTATGTCGTGACTCTTATTTTTGCCATTACGAGATTGTGATTAGTAACAGCATTTGCGGAACTTAAAGCTCTTACGTCCGGCACTTGGGAGGGGTGAATGTTTCTGTTTGTTATTATATAATCTATTATGGAGTTTTGTCCTCGTGTGTTTTCAAATGTGAATTTATGTTGCGGTTTATGTTGAAAGAATGTGTTGTTAATTCGCAGTTCATTAAGGGCGCATATCTGTATAAGTTGTTCACCGCTGTCGTTGAATGTTTCTTCATTAAATCGGTTTTTGATCCCCACTATTGTTTCATTGCCAATCCTTGCATTCCTATTCTAAAAGTAATTAAAAAAAAAGTTTCAACAAATACCTATATTGTGATAGCCATTAGAACTTACCTATGGTCCTTCAAGATATTTTGAATCGTTGTTCGTGCTATGTTCAACTCAAGCGATAACGCTCTTGTGCTAACATGAGAATTTCCTTCAATATACCCCAGTACGTAGTTGATATTTTCTTGTCTTCTTCCAATTTTTTGCCGTTGAAACGCAGGCCGAAAACTACCATTGGCTCGTAAGCTCGCCACTAATCAGGGAAAAACTCTCACATCGCAAGGACGTCGATTTGGATCACGGGCCGCGTAAACTCTTTTAGCTACTTTTATTTATATTTTCATTTGTTTTCTTTCCATGGCCTGCTTCTATTAATTGTCTGCCCATGAGAGGCTTCAGCAATGCATAGAGCGTGATGGTCAGCATTTCAAGCATTTGCGGGGGCACTAAGAACCTTCCTTTTTTAAATCGGTCCTTTTCAGGGCCACAACTTTTATAAAAGAGAAAATCGAGATAAATATAGTAAAAAAAATAAAAAATTAAGGGATTTTCGTAAGTAAGACATTTTTTTGCCTATATTTTGGGTTAGGAACAAGATATCGAGATGCGGTTTTCGCGAGCTTGTTTAGCCATTATTTAGCAACGTTTTCATGGGAAAAAAATCATATCAATGCATTTAATTTTTTTGAGAAAATTAACCATTTCTGTCGGAATGTCGAAAATAGCCCCTAGCGGCGACTAGTGAAACTAACGAAACTTTAAATAATACAACATTTGTAGCCCAAGAATAGCTGCTTTGAACTAACCCAAGTTTGTTAAAATCGGCTTAACCGTTTCGCAGATATAGGGTGTTATTTAAAAAAAACTTTGAATACCCCCCACCACTTTATTTTTAGAGATACAGCAAAAAACATTAAACAAAAAAGTTTTACATTATCCTCAACTTCAATTATGTGAATTTTTTTTATTAGGTTAATATAGCGGAATTCACAGAAACATCACTTTTTTAGATTCAAGATTGCAGTTACGTGGTCATTTTAGAAACTTGAAAATATTTTCCAGGTTTTTCTCTTCACTGTTTTAGTAATTACATTTTTTGCCGCAAGTCTCTACGATGGATAGTTTCCCAGATACAGTACCTCGCATTCTTAGTTGGCCACCCTGTACGTAGATTATTCTGTTTCGTAATATTGGGCAACTGGCCCATTGAATAAATAAATAAATAAATAAATGTTAGTTTGGGTTAGTTTGTAAAATTGCTAAACGCGGAAATAATTGATTTTAAAATATAAAATAATGTTCTGAATAGTACATATTTTACTGTTAAATTTGTTCAAGTCCTCTATGAGAATCTTAGTATATATTTTAGTATGATGCAAGATACCTAGCATCTATAATAATCATTTTTAATGTAGCGTTTTTTAGGATTACAAGAAGCACCTTAAATTATTCCACAGCGAGTCTGTGAATAAAACAGATAAATATGCTAGCACACCACAAGATGTCGCTATAGAAAATCCCAATCACAAGTTTCAATTGGAACTGAAGAAAAATGGCGTTGGAGGACCCTTATTACTTCAATGTATAACTGATAGTTTAGATAACTCGAACTCTCTTTTGCAACAGTCAGAAGTAAATTTATTTGAGCTGGAGCACTACGATAACCAAAATGTGTTATTTGATAGTGATAATTTACGGCTGAATGTCGATGTTATAGGAACTTCTACTATCAAAGACATAGACGATTTGAACCTAGATACTGAAGTGAAGGTCACTGAAAAGGAAGAATTTGTATGTGACATTTGTTTGAGGAAATTTGCCACTTTAAAATCTATTTCAGTTCACTTGAGACTTCATATTGGTAGATATTTTTGCACATCATGCAAAAAGGTAAGTTCACTCATTGGTAAAGGCACACAATGAAGATAAAATATTAAATAAAATGTATAGTGCTGTATTTTTAGATTAAAACGTCTAGAGGAAAAACCTCGTAGAATAAGTTAGATATATAATATTAACTTATTTTTAGGTGTTTGGTCGACCAGAAAATTTCAAGCAGCATAAATGCAATCAAATATACTCTTTCAAATGCCCCAAATGTGAAAGAATATTCTACCAAAAAAAGTACCTCGTTAAGCACGTATCTTTGTACCATGATAAAAAATACGCATGTGCTGCATGTCAAAGAACCTGTTATTCATCGACTGAGCTCAGAAATCACTATTGCAAAAAAGCCCCTAAAGAAAAAAGGCGGGTACTTAAATGTTCAACTTGTTCGAAGTCGTTTAATTCTGATCGAGGCCTCAAAAATCATATGAAAAATCATTCAAATAACACAAATTACTCTATAAAATATATTTGTTCGGAATGCAGTGCAACATTTTCATCTAAGGATATTTATCAAAGGCATGTAATGACAATTCACAATAAGTCTCGAGGATATGATTGTCGGATCTGCGATAAGGTTTTCCATAGAAGTGATATTTTAAAGATGCACATGCTAAATATTCATATGTTAGGACAAACTAAGGTAAGTAAACATTTCGGATAGTGCCACTGGTGAAATGTGCTTTTCATAATCAATCATGCCCAGTCCTACTTCCTAGTCTATTTTTCTCATATTGCGTCACTAAGATAAGAACATGCAAAACTTTTTGCTTCTGGAGGGGTTTACATATCACTCTTCAAACTACCATATTTCATTACGGTTGATTTATTCAGATATAGAATATGCAATAGGGAAAATCTTAAGAAAAATTGGGAATTTTCCATTTTTAAAAGGCAAAGTTGGTAGATGCTCTGATCTTGTGATATTCGAAAATATTTTTAAAAGAACCCTAAATTTAAAATGAAATCGACAAGAGCTTTACTTTTAGATCTCAGAAACTTCAATAATACCTATAAGAGACAAAATCTCCAGCAACAATTTGCAGGCATTTTTAGGAAAAAAATAACATTAAATTCAGTTGCCGCCATGGAACCCAAACTGATTTAGACAACCTAATTGCTAATTGGAAATCTAAAATTAAAAATATCCAAGATTATTACAAACTATCAAAATAAAGAGCGTAATTATAGATTATTAAGAAACAGCCATACAATGGTATGTAAAAGGTACCATAACATAAAATATAAATAAATTTAAGAAAAACCCCGACATAATTTAGATAATATAACTTCAGAGAATGCATCAAATTCAATAGCTGTAGCTAGAAATTTAGAAAAACTCCAGGTTATTGAAAATATTATTAAGTGACTCTTCGCAGCAGTATGTCAGGGTTCAAGTACAAGGGCCAGCTAGCTATTGCGGTCTCTCATTTAGCTAGTGCCGATGGTACTCTTGCTCTGTTCTGGTGATTTGCTGACTTGAAATCCTTGAATTTGTGTAATGTCTTGGTGTGTGTTCTGGTATTCGAAGAAACGTAATGAGGAATTCCTTCCTGCGTTAGTGAAGGAGCGAGACTTTTGGTTTTTGCATTTGAGCAGACAAGAGCATTGCTGTAGACACCTAGGCGAGGCTGACTGAAACGGATTTTGCAGCTTTCTCTGCAAGTCCATATCAACCACCCCATGAAATGCTGCATACGATATGTGTAGTTACCACCTAACCCTACTTCTACGCATGGAGCCCATACGGCGAGCTACCCCGTACAGCCCTTTTAATCCTGTACACACCCGTATTTAGGCGGGATGCCGGCTGCAGTTTCATATTCTGCCAACGCTAGGTACCGATCGGGTCGATTCGTGGTGTATGACGATTAGCGTTGGTATAATATGAAACATCTTTCAAAAGCCTTGGCACTTTATTTACAAGCGTTGTGTTAGGTAAGGTAAGGTAAAAAGTAATGTGTTTTAGTTTGTAAGGGATGAGCGTAAACAATCAGCACGTGCATTATTATAACGTTATATTAAGATGATGTAATTAATCACTACTTGATAATGACTTTTAGTGCCAGTTTCTTCAAGCCCGAATAACTTTATTCCTAGAATAATTACTATGACTACAATTGTATTAACAATCATTGTCACAGGAAATATTTCAAGAATAAAGTTATCCATACTTGAAGAAACTGGGCCTTAATCAGTAAGTTTCAAACCGTAGAAATTTAAATTTTTGGGTACCATCTGGGTTGAGGTTTCTTTATTCATTATCAATTATGCATACCTAACTCTTTTATTTATGTTGAATATTATCAATATTAGAACACTTTATTTCAATGCCAAAAAATCTGCGTAATGCATAAAAGTAGCTTTTATATAACCTTAACAAAATAATCTCTTTTTCAACTTGTTTTGTCCCAAACCGATATTTTTATTCACACATTCTTGAAGCGCATGAGGGGCTGTAGGTTTCTTCTTCACTAGTCTTTTATTCACTTTTCTCCCTCCTGATAAATTCCTATGGACAGTCATTACAGATTTTCTTCGAGATTGCACTGAAATCTTCTTGCCTTTTTGCCAATTTTGTTTTGATAAGAAACCTTTATAATTAAATCCAGTGTACATTCCAGACATAAGTGAACTAGCACTATGGGCGTGAACTTGGGAATTACTTAAAAATGTATTAATTGCAGGAAAAAACCAGCTGGATCTTCTTCTAAATGGTCCATTAATCGCATGCTAAATGCCTCCCATTTTTGTGTAACGTTTTTAAAGACTTCTTTTGTTACTTGAACGATTGCTGTTTCAATTTTTACATTATCATTAAAATTCTAATTTTGTATACCTTCGACGGTGTCATTGTTAGCATTATTCAAATTATTTTCAACAATTTGAGACAATTTTAGTGGTGCAAAAGTTTTCATTGTATATTTGCTTTAGATGCTAAGTAGATGGTGACACTTGCTAGTGTATTTACGACATTTCCAATTCCAAGTTTCTGAATTACTGCTGACTGATGCTTACATAGCTTTCCTGTTCAATTTATCTTGATAACATTTTGATTCGCTCTAACTTTTTTTGTTTTTAAAGATATCAAGGTAAACAAAAAAACAAACTGTAGGGTTGGTGGCCAAGTTTTTTTCTAAGTTACATATAAAACAAAACACTAGCAATTTTTTGACATATTAGCCTACTTTATATTTTTTTAAATGGAACACCCTGTATATTACTACAATTTTGGACTCTCTAGAAAAATCTAAACACATTTTGTGTATAATATCCTATACCTATCTTTAGCTGTTTACCAAATATTGACAGTTGAAAGTCGGGTATTTTGACACTTTGACAGGCTCTAAAATCTAAACCGCACAAGATCAAAGAAAATGGTTTGCACATTCCTACCTTAAGTTTTCATAAACTATAGAATGACAGTATCTTCGAATTTAATCCGCGGATAAAATTAACCGGAACTTTTAAACCTCCGATTAAATTCAAAGTTAATATCATTGGATAGCTTATGAAAACCCAAGATAAGAATGTGTAAACCGTTTTCTTTGATCTCGTGCGGTTTAGATTTTAAAGCCTGCCAAAGTGTCAAAATGCCCGACTTTCAACTGTCAATATTTCGTAAACAGCTTAAGATAGGTATAGAATATTATACACGAAATGTGTTTAGATTTCTCTAGAAAGTCCAAAAATGTAATAATATACAGGTTGTTCCATTTAAAAAAATATAAAGTAGGCTTATATTCAGAAAATTGTTAATGTTTTGTTTTATCTGTAACTTAGAAAAAAACTTGGCTACCAACCCTACATTTTGTTTTTTTGTTTACCGTGATATCTTTAAAAACAAAAAAAAAGTTACAGCGAATCAAAATGTTATCAAGATAAATTGAACTCACGGTACATCCCGTGGGCAAGAACAAATGCATGATACCATGTCTACAAAGTAAGTTAAAGTCGATGCACGAGAAGTGCTATTCACATTGTACTCGGTGGAAGATAGACGTTCTATTTTATCCAGGGAAACATTTTTCTCAACGGGTAATAAGCGTTTTAGGGTATTTTTTTCGTTCTATTTTCAAGACAACATCCAATAGCCGTTGTTTATAATAGGCTTCAAAATAGGTAATTACGAAATCAACTAACTGGTTTAAATTGAAAGCCTTGGTTCGTTCTAATGGAATGTCTGTAAATAGACGAAAAATCACATATGTACTTATTTGTATCAGATCCGCGACTTAAAAATGTCTGTATAATATAAACACCATGCCTCAATTTTATTATCTGCCGAATAATGTATTTCAATATAATGAGCAAATTGTGGGTACATAACTATTTTTAAAATGTGTGGCCCATTGTCGTGGTCGGACAAACATATCTATCCAAATAAAACCTTCATATTGATCACCTAACTCTTCCATCTTCATAGAAATAAATGTGTGATACGCATGCAGATGCAGCGGAGTTGCCCTTTTCAAATAACTTTAAAATGTCTTTTTTATCCGATCGGACGAAAAACAACACCTTTCCGATGTGTTTTCTCACCGCAAAAGTCATGACTCCAGTATATTGTATTCGTTGCTTGGCAACATGCAATAACTGTACAAGAACAGAAAATAACAGTCCGGGAATATAACATTCCCGTCCTAGGCCGGGAATGTAACATTTCTGTCATATTCAAACGCCTTGTTTGTCAGATCTGACGTCTATCAAAAGTAACATTTAGCTGTAGTTTCCGTAGCTACGTAATAAACTTCAAGCTCGCTCGATTCAAAACTTGATATTTATGTTGGGTTTAAATTTAAAACTCGTTTTTATTTACAGTAATATTTGGCTCTATTTATATAAGTACGTATTCTAGTTAATTTCGATCGGATAAAAAATAGTATGTGCAACTCGTAGGAAAAGCACATTCCTGGACTCCTGTGTTGCTGGCCTCGGCTGCGCCTCGTCCAGCAACTACCACAGTCGTCCAGGAATGATTTGCTTTTCCTCCTAGTTACACAATATACTATTCTGGTGTAATTTCTTATTGGTCTTCTAAGCAGAGCTGCTCCACTAAGAGTAGAATAATTATGTTTATCATCTAATGCAGGGCCATATTTTTAAGTCGACTGAATTAATTTGTGCAGGTTTCTCAAGAACTATTTTCATCTTTGCTGGACAGTCTATGTTTCGACTTTTTTTGTGGAATGATATCGTTTCACGCTATACTGACAGTGATAATATCTTCTCAAAATATTTTTTTAGATCTTGCAAATGGCGTTTTTACAGTGGCCATATATCGCCAAGTAACTTCTGTTAACTCACTGAATTCGGTCACCCATTTCTGTAGGTAATTAAGTAAAGTTAAAATTAGTTGAGTGACTATTGCTCACTTCTTGTTTACTTATAAAAAAAAATAATACCTAATGCATTATGTACAGAAACCGAAAAGATAATGCCATGTCAAATTTTCTCTGGGCATTATTCAAATCATATAGAGGCTATTTCTGTGAATTTTGTATTTTAATCCTTCTTTTAAACCTAATTGTATTAGAAGGTTACATTACCTAACAAAAATTGTTTTAAATAAAATAACTGTTATTAACGATAAAATGATAGAGGTTATTACATAAGTTAGCCTTAAGTTGGTCATAAAATACCAGCCATTAAACGGCAACGAGATGCTAACTGCGTAAATTAATGATTATAATTGGGAATTCCCGAATTTGAATTTTGATATTTTTCGCCAAAAATTTTCCCTTGCAATTTAAAAAAATATATAAAAAATCGCAAATAATAATTACGAAAAAGATTATGGAGCCAAAAAGTTGCTCCTTGAATAGACCTACATATATTCTCTTTTATTTTTGTGTCTAGGACTTATAGTTCTCGTGATATTTTGGAAAATATAGCTTTTAGTTTTTCCCG
This sequence comes from Pissodes strobi, assembly GCA_016904865.1. Taxonomy (NCBI): domain Eukaryota; kingdom Metazoa; phylum Arthropoda; class Insecta; order Coleoptera; family Curculionidae; genus Pissodes; species Pissodes strobi. The sequence continues at coordinate 14,723 of JAEQML010055218.1, read as the reverse complement.
ATTTTCTCGAAAGCTATAAAAGCTAGAGGAAAAAGCAAGTAACCAAAGGATGCATCTCACGAAACTCTATTCAATATTTCAAATTCGAACCAGATGAAACCTACCCAAAATATTAGTTAGGCTGTTATACATACGGAATGGCCAGTTACGACTTTTTTTTGGGGTACCGAGTTTTGTAAAATCAAAAAATCTTCAAACATGCCGAAATTCAAAAAAACTACTTTTAAACATTAAACTTCCAATAGCTCCGACACTATTTAACATATCCGTAAGAACTTTTTTTGGGCTTAAAGGGCATACATAAGCGCTGCTAACTGTGATAATTATTTTCAAAAACTTTTATTTTTGTCAATAAAACATATTTAAAAATCTAGATTTATATTTTTTGTATCGACATTTTCAGTAAGTGAGAAACTTTTTATTTTAAAAAATGTTGTCATGTATGCTGCAAATGAAATGTAGAAAAAACTATAAGCTTTTGTCAAAACAGCAACAAAATTACAGCACTGCGCGACACAGCATGGCAACGGCACTGCACTACCACGTATGTGAATGAAGCTTAATGATCATTGCCGTTTCGACTTTGCTACCATCAAGGATTAATTTATGTTGAAGGAAATATCTATACAATTTTTCAAAATTATACCAATAAAAATGCAAATTCTCGAAGCGAATTCGGACTAGTGCCGAAAAGTATGCGGAGAGCATCACGTCGGCGTTTTATGGCTGGTATTTTTTTATGGTTAACTTCAAGCTAACATTACATAATTTTCCCGGCAATAAGTAGCATTTCATAGGAAATCGACACTACTTGTTAAAAGAGTCAATCGTCGATTTCGTTCACACCTTAAATTTGAGTACAATTACCCTATGCGTTATAGGTTAGGTTTAAAATTGTACAAAACTCGAAATTTAAAAATGAACTTACCTCCACCTCCTCTTGCGTACTTATATTTATTCTAAGCTCAGTTACATTCACATCGAAATAATTATAATTAGAAGGACTTTTATCAGACATATTGAGCACTGATTTATCAAGAATAAGAAGCAAAACATAACATCAACTGACTACTAAAGATCAGTTCAATTTCAATAACAATACCAGACTAGGAGCGCCAAGATAAAAGTATATAATATAATAAAGTGCCAACGCTTTAGACTGATGTTTCATATTTTGCCAACGCTAATGGGCATATATCACGAATCGACCCGATCGGTACTGTGTTGGCAGAATATGAAAATGCAACCCGCCTTAGGGCATCTGCGATGCTCTAGTCCCCAGCTGTTATTGAAAATTGTTGGTTATTGACAATTTTTGACAATTTTGAAAATTAAAAATTTTTAAAATTACGAACCATTTTGAGAAATTTTGAAAAGTTTTGCAAAATTTTGAATATTGAGAATGATATTATTTTTTTTTTGGGTTTTGTTTAACTAAAACAGAGTTTTATCCACAATACCGAAACAGAATTTTTGCACTCGACGCGAGTTTCGCTAACCACGAAACGCGCGTCGAGTGCAGAAATTCTGTTTCGGTATTGTGGGTAAAACTCTATTTTAGTGCATATTGCCGAAGGTACCAAACCCCAACATAGCTGGGTTTTCTTATTTTTTAAGGTTTTTATTGGTTTTTGTTTATATGTCTGTGTATAAGTGTGCGTGATTGTGTGTTTTATTGTTCTGGTGGTAGTAGTAAGCTTTTATGTACTGTTCTGTTTGGGTGTGTAATTCTACTAGATAATGTGTTAATGATAGGATTTGTGTGATTGTGTACTTGCTCCAAGAATCTTGTGTGTTTTCCTGCCACGTAGCTGTTGATTGTGTCAACATAGACATATGTTGCGAACGTACCTAGGTGCGTTCACTATTTGTCTTAGTGTTTTGTTTTGGTGAAGTTTCTTTTTGTGAGTTTTGTGTGTATGTGTGTCTACTATGGCTCCATAAAGTACTTTAAGACTTTAAGCTCTACTACTTGGTTATATAGAAGTAATTTATTCTTTAGTGACATTTTGCTTTTCCTGTTTATTAGTGGAAAGAAGGCTTGCTTGGCGGCAATGCCTTCTTTTATTTTTGTTTGAATGTGTTTATTGAAAGAAAGCTTGCTATCCAGCGTTACCCCTGGATATTCTTCTGACCATCTTATTACTGAATTTTGAGGTTTTAAATTTGGAATTTGTCTATTGCGTTTTGTGCTTATGAGCATTGTCTCAGTTTTAGCAACGTTTATTTTGATGTTCCAGGTTTCAGCCCATTCGTATATGGAGTCTAGGTGTTGCTGTATGTGATTTTTGAGTCTGTTGTGATTGTTGTTTATTGAGTATATGCAGGTGTTATCTGCGTATATACAGAGTTTTGTGTGTGGATGTTTTGGGATGTCCGTTGTGTATAGTGAGTTTAGTGTACTTGATAGAGCGCAAGATCTACTGCTTATTTTCAGAACTCAGTGAGATCTACTAATCAGACTTTCTTTTTATTCATGACCTTGAAAAATCGGGAAAACCGCAATTTGATTGGTTATAGCAATCTGTGAAGAGGTAAAGAAAAAGTTAATATTATTTATTTTTATTTTATTAAATAAAAATCGCTCTATAGTTAAAAATAATAGTAAACGGTTTAGTGCCCTAATTGAGTTTGCATATTTTTTGCCAAGTTAGCATAGTTCGGTATGTACAGGGTTATTAATTATATTTTGACACCCACCTACAGCCGTAATTACAGATAATACAAAAAAACTTAAATTCAAAAGTTGTATGGTTTTAATATATTATCTTTTAGAAATGGCAAAGGAGAAAAATTGCCTGTCAAAAAGCCGCATAATCTTATTTTTTTTAATGGACCACTCTATATATTATTGCATATTTGGATTGTGCGAAAAAGTCTAGACATATTGCATGAATAATGTTCTATACCTATCGCTAGCGGTTTTTGAAATATTGACAATTAAAAATCGACCATTTACCAAGTTTGACAGCTTGTAAAATATAAACGGCTAAAGATAAAACAAAACGGTTTGCACTCTCCTATATTGGTTTTTCATAAGCTATCGTATAACTTTTCATTTAACCAGAGATTAAATTCATCCGGAATTGTTTAACCTCCGGTTAAATCTAAAGTTAGTGTCATATGATAGCTTATGAAAAACCAATATAGGAAAGTGCAAATCGTTTTGTTCTATCTTTAGCCGTTTAGATTTTACAAGCCGTCAAACTTGGTAAATGGTAGCTGTAAATATTTCAAAAGCTGTTAGAGATAGGTATAGGACATTATTCATGAAATATGTCTAGACTTTTTCGCACAATCCAAATATGCAATAATATACAGGGCGTTCCATTTAAAAAAAAAGGCTATGCGGTTTTTTGACATTTGACAGGCAATTTTTTTCATTTGACATTTCTAGAAGATAATATATAAAAAACCACACGACATTTGAATTTAATTTTTTTTGTATGACCTGTAATGACGGCTGCAGGTGGGTGTCAAAATAAAATGAATAACCCTGTACATAGTTGGAAATGGCTAACCTTAACGAATCCGACGTATGAGCGTCGGTTAAGCATGAACGCTGCTTACTTTTTTGTTAGTTTCAAGTATGAAAATGCTGATTCACACAAATGCGTGAAGGCAAAACGTGAATGAATGCCCTCGGATTTTTTTTATGTTTGAGTATTTTTCTTTTGACGCCAATTTCCAGTAATTCTGATCAGATCCGGACCTCGCTTTCAGAAATACATCAGTGCACAGAATAAGAATTTCATTTTCAAGTGAAGTGTCATTAATGTGGGACAACTCTGCAAATTTGGAAGACAATTCGTAAGTCTCATTTGCGTCTCTACTAATTTTAAATAGGTAACTGATAAACTCCACCAGCTTCTCAATCTTTTTGAAGTCACTAAATCTTTTTCCAAAGTCGGAAATCACTGTCATTACCTCCGCTATATACTTATCAGGAGTGAAGCGGTAGGTGGGATTTTTTTCTAAATGATCTTTAATGTTAGCAAATCGTTGAAACCTTTTGCTATCGAGATCTGATATTGGTTTGTCCTTGCCTTGTAATTCTAAATTCAAGACGCTGAGCTTTCCACTGGTTGGGTTGATCGCGATCGACAGGCCGGCCACCCCTGGTGTAGGCGACAGAGGAGAGCCTACAAGCGCCAGCGGTACTTTCGTTGTTTAAATACATCCTCATGCACAGTTTGGTTTGAAAGATGAGAATGTGTCGAGCGTCATATGGTCTCGTAGGTCAAGATACGATTCATAAGGGATAACGCGTATAAAAATGTTAATAGAACGCCTATAAATAAAACGATAAAATGAAAATAGATAGCTTGTTTTTTTTTTTGTGAAGTGGCACTAATTCCTGGTTTACTTGCCTGGAAAGATCATAGAAATTTGAATTGTACGAAAAACATTGCCTTGTTGATTGCTTGCGCCCTGATATTTACGTATACGAGCGCACATAGAAAATTTTGCAGTTGAGTTTTTAAAGAGCATATCAAGGAAAATGAGAATAATTTCAAACAAACCTTTTAAAATTGAGACTAGAATGTACCTTGAAAAATGAAAAGTTTAAGCAAGTTTTTAAAGTGAAGCAATGTAAAAACGGGCGTGGCTGTACGGTTGTAGCAAACTAATCATACTGTTTTGCTGCTCTTGTTTAATATTTTTAAGCAACGATAATAATTAGGTACAGATATTTTTCATTTATATGCAAAAATAAAAACGTACCCATCAAGTGCGGCAATGTTTCTTAGGTTGGCATTTTACTGATGCTTTATTATTATTTCCATTGCTGCATGCAGTATTAATTGTAAAGAAAATGTGAACAGATACTTTTTATAAAATGGTAATTTTCCTTTAATTTTTTTTTTGAGTGTTTTTTGCTCCTACTTGCTATCTTCACCGCTAATTGTGAACGCCCTAATACAAATGTCACGGGCTGCCTCGGCATGTAGCAGCTTGTATCTTACTGTCTTATAAAATATTCCATTTTGTTTTTAGAATTTTAAATGCACAACTTGCAAAAAAGAATTTAAATCGAAGAAATATTTGACTGATCATATACAGTTAAGTCATGATTATACGAAGCATGATTGCAAACTATGCAAATCTTCATTTAAATATTCCCGTAATCTGTTGAGGCACGTGAAAGTAGTTCACACTAACTCGTCATCTCCGTCCGAAAATATGCATGAATGCCCAATATGCCAAAATAAGGTTAAGTTGAAAAAGTCCCTTCAAAGGCATATAAGGCAAAAACATCCCGAGAGATACATGAATTTGTTTATGGAATTAAATGCGAAAAAGGACGAAGTAAAACATCTGAGATATAAATGCCCTATATGTAAACATGAAGTAAAATTGAAATCCTCATTACAACGTCATATGTCTAAGAAGCACCCAAAAGATTACAAAAGTGCATGTACTCAGTTGAATGGTGCTGGATACCCTGCAGACAAGGAGAAAAAGGTATATAATATATTATTAGAATCAGTATAATATATTTGCGGGTTTTCTAGGATAGTAGGTTCTGTGGTCAAAATATTTGTCGTATCGCCTTTAGTTGAAGGCTTTCCCAAATATTATGTATGTGGAAACTTGGCTTAGACAGCAAGACAGTGGGCGCGCAGCGAAATAAGCTGTGCCTATGCATTTGTCTTCCGTCAATTTTCAGTGAAGTGGGCTAACACATTTTCAGACACGTGACACTACTCTATTTTTAGATTGTCATTTGTTAATTTTAATGCATGTCATCTGTCTCGTCACGTGAGTTATTCTATTTTTTAGGTTATGTTATTTGACAAATTTGGCACATGGCATCTGTCACTTGCCATTTTCAGCCATGTAGGCTATTCTATTTTTAGCTTTTGTCATCTGTCAATTTTAATACGAGGAATCTGTCGCCTGTCATTTCTCAACCACGTGGGCTATTCCATTTTTAGATTATGTTATGTCAATTCTCGGCCACTTCGGCTATATCAATAATTCATGGTTTAGTCTAATGTAATTTTCAGGGATTTAGGCAAGGTTTCGACTAACGTAAGACATGTTCAAAATGTAGACCAAATTTCGGCTACTGCTGATCATCTTCAGGGATTTTCGCTAATATAAGTTCTTCAGGGATTTGAACCAGGTTTTTACTAGTGCTGATCATCTTTAGTGATTTAGACCAAGTTTTGGCTAATGTTGATCATCTTCAGGATTTAGGCCAACTTTCGGCCAATAAAAATCATCATCAGGAATTTAGACAAGGTTTCGACTAATGTAAGACCTCTTCAGGGATTAAGACCTGGTTTCGGCTACTGCTTCGTCTTCAAGGATTTTGAACTGATTTTGGTTAATGTACGATCTTCAATGATTTAGACCAGATTTCGACTAATGCGAATCACCTTCAGGATTCAGACCAAGTTTCAGCCGATACTGATTATCTTCAGAGATTTTGACCTCATTTTGGTTAATGTAAGCCATCTTCATGAACTTAGATCGGTTTCAACTATGCTGATCACATTCAGGGATTTAGACCAAATTTCGATCAATACTGATCATCTTTAGGATTTAGACAAGGTTTCGACTAACGTCAAACAAGTTCAGGATCAAGTGTAAGCTACTGCTGATCTTCAATCTTTAGGATTTAGACGAAATTTCAGATAATGCTTCATCTTCAAGGATTTGGACAGAGTTTTTTTGACTAATACTAGTCATATTCAGAGATTAAGAGAAAGTTATAGCTAATGTAACACCTATCCATGGATTCAGGTAATGCTGCTAATTTTTAACTGGTTTCCGCTAATTTAATACATTTTCATGGATTTAGACCTGGTTTCAGCCAATGCTGATAATCTGAGAATTAAACATGGTTTCAACTAATGCTGATCATGTTCAGGGATTTAGACCAAATTTCGATCAATACTGATCTTTTTTAGGATTCAGACAAAGTTTCGACTAACGTAAAACAAGTTCAGGATCAAGTGTCAGCTACTGCTGATCTCCAAGAATTTTCAACAGGTTTCGCTTAATGTAAGATCTTCATGATTTAGACGAAATTTCAGATGATGCTTCATCGTCACGGCTTTGGACAGAGTTTTGACTAATACTAGTCATCTTCAGAGATTAAGCCAAAGGTATAGCTAATGTAACACATTCATGGCTTCTGACCTGAATTCAGGTAATGCTGCTCAATTTTTAAGATTTCGACTAATGAGGAGCATCTTCAGGGATTTAGACCTGATTTTGGACAATGCGGATCATCTTCGGAAATTTAGATCAAGATTTCAGCTAATGTAAGACATCTTCATGGATCTAAACCAGGTTTCGGCTAACATTCGTCACCTTCAGGGACTTAAACCTGGTTTCGACTAATGCTGATCATCTTCAAGAATTCATACTTGGTTCGGCTAATGCTGAACATCTTCAGGGAATTAGACTTGGTTTCTGCTTATGTACCTTCATTGATTTAGATTTAGTTTCGGCTAATGCAGTTATCGTTAAGGATTTATACCTGGTTTCTGTTAAAATCAGGTATCTTCAAGGATTTAGAGCTGGTTTTAGCTAATACTGGTCATATTTTGATGATCTTCGGGGAATTAGACAAGTTTTTAGCTAATGCTTATCATGTTCTGGATTTTAGAAAAAGTTGTGTCTTATGCTGATCATCTTCAATTCCTTGAACTAATTAGTAACATCTTCAGAGATTTAGATCGGATTTCGTTTAATTCTGGTCACCTTAAAGATATAGACCTGGTTTCGACTAAGACTGATCATCTTCAGGGAACTAGACAAGGTTTCGGCTACCACAAGGTCATATATTTAGACAGCCTAAGGCTCGTATCGTAACATTCTTGCTCGTGTCTTAATAGCCATCATTGTATCTTATACTATAGAAATTCAGACGTCCTGACTTCAAAATAGGCTTCATCAGTGACAATCTACAATAGTTATTGGTTGTATTACAGTCAAAAAATGATTAATGTCTCGATATAATGATAAAAAAACAGTAAAAAGAATGTACAGGGTGTTCCAACGAGGACCGAACAGGGGCTTATTTGTGACCTTCCCTGTATTTTTAAAACAAACCAAAATAGCCATTCGATGTATTTTTTTTCTGCTAAATTCAAAAGTTTAACCAAAAAAACATTTGAACCAAAAACAAAAGACTTACGCCATAGATGAACTGTTTCTTAAATGGAACACCCTGTATATTACGACATTTTTGGACTTTCTAGAGAAATCTAAATACATTTCGGGTATTCGCTCTGTGCGTTAGGGTAGTGGGAGAAATGACGAACGATCGTGCGCGCGAGTCGGAGAAATTTGGAACTTTCTTCAGCTACTATACAAATATACAGTTAGAATACATCGAAAAAGGGTCTGGTGTCATATAAGCACTGTCGATTTTAAAGGCTTTGTGGGTTCAATGGAAACATTACATCAAATGGAACACATTAACGCAAAAAAAATTGCGGATGAAGCACTTTTGACGCCAAAAATTGAAAAAGAAATTTCAGAAATGACGCTGTTTAGTGACATTTTAATGCGAAAACTCTCCCTATATGACGTTAATGATGACAATTTACTTGCAATGTTGTCAGACTTGGCTAACCTTCTTGATTTTCAAGTAAGCAAATTGCCAAGTCCAGGAGCATGTTTCATAAAGTAGAATAACCACTTGTGAAAGTAACTAAACAAGCGCACACCGCGCGCTTGTCCCTTATATGCCTCAGACTAACCAAATAAGCTCCCATTTGTCTGTTAACTAACCCAAACTAATTCAGACTAATGCAAAGTAACCCAAGCTAAACAAAACTAGTCCATACTAACGTAAACTAACCCAGATTGACCAAAAGTAACCCATACTAAGCAAAACTAACCCTGGCTGTTTAGCCATACATGTATATATAAGTAATAAAAGTTTACTTACGGTACACTGTCGAGTCAATTTGTTCATTTCCCAGTAAAAGCCATAGATCAAAATCAAAATGAAATATATTTAAAAGACAAGCGCGCTACGATCGCTTGTCAGTAAATCAACCACAGCTAACCCAAAATAACCAACACTAACCCAAACTAGTCAGCACTAACCCAAACTAACCAAAACCAACCCAGACTAATACAAACTAATCAAGACTAACCAAAACTAACCCAGGCTAACCATAATTAACCTATGCGCGCTTGTCTCTTCGCTATTCCAATCTAAGCAAAACCAACCGAGCCTAACCAAATCTAACCCATACTAATCAAAACTAACCCAAACCAACAAAAACTAACCCAAACTAATCCAAGCTAACCCAGACTACCCAAAAGAAATCCATACTAACCAAAACTAACCCTAATTAACCAAAATAAAAAGAAAAGCGCGCTACGCGACCTTTTCATAAACTAAGCAAAACCAACCCAAACTAACCAAAACTAACCCATACTAACCTAAATTAACACAAACTAACCCTAATTAACGTATTCCAGACAGAGGCGTATCCAGGCCATGACAAAGGGGAGGGCGTTGGTTTTTGAAGTGAAACTTCTTTAGCGAGGGTAAAGTCAGAAAAAATTAAACGCTTATCAAAGTGAAACACTTATCAAAGTTGAAACGGCTATCTAAGTAAAAACCCCTTTAATTAAGCATGTTCCAGTATAACTAGAGGGTTGAAATTTTGAGAACACGTAGCCAGGGTAAAATGAGTATTCTGGACTAACCCAAACTAGACCCCCTCCGAAAAAATGGAAAAAAGAATTAAAAAAAAAACGTAAAGAATTGTTCGGAAGGTTAATAAAAGTATTATAAATATTATAAAACGAAATAAAAAAATATAATAAAAAAAAACAAAAGATTTTTCGGAAAGTTAATAAAAGTATTATAAAATCAAATAAGAAAAAAAATTGTTCGGAAAGTTGATAAAAGTATTATAAAACGAAATATAGAAAAAATATATTAAAAAAAAAAGTTAGAGAAACGCGGTTTTCGGCGAAAAAAAAGTTGAAAACAAAAGAAAAAAATTGTAAAAAGTGTCGAAACTGAGGGCAAAAGTCGAAAAAAAGCATCAACAAAATAATAAAAACTCAATTTCTAATATCTCAGAAGTTTCACATAATTTGTGTGCTTATAGAGGTGAGGCATATATGGGTGCTAGGTAGCTTTACAAAACATTTGAAATAAGCTTGAAATCTAATCTGCAACATATAGGTAATGCAAAACATACTTTAATCGTTATAAGCACTTTTATTCAACAAAAAAAATGGATTTAAATATAAAAAATAAAATTAATTCTCAGAATGTTATTATTATGTAGGTGTGTAGCTATAGAAATAACTAAACCATGACATAAAATAACAAAAACTTTAATAAAAAGGAAAACACATAAGTACTTTTAAGCAAAAAAAACTATAGTAGGTAATAAAATGAACACGGTCCTATAGGACTGTGTTGTTATAAAACAAAGTCTAATTGTCTGTTCTTTTACTTGTAAATTTATCTATTATTCTTTCTTCATCTACTTCAATATCCTTATGGATATTGAGTAATGCTAGTATTTTTTCCAGATCGGATATTCGCCTAAGAAAATATTTAATAAAAGTTTCTCTTCAACAATATTAAATTAAAATAATAAACCTAACCGCTCTTTCCCTTTCCTCGTCTCTCAAAATAAAGGGGGGGGGGCGGTCCCCACCACCGCCCCCACCCCCTCTGAATCCGCCACTTATTCCAGATTAAACAGAAATAATCGAAACTAACTTTAATTAGCCAAAGAAGCGCATTGAGGCGAGCGCGGTACGCGCTTGACCAACCACGCCCATCACAAAATCAAAATTAATTCAAAGTAACAAAACAAACGCACTACGCGTGATACTCTCTTAAACTAATCCAAATGATCTTTTAAATTTGTATCTATTTCAATAAACTAAATGAATTAGTTTATATGACTTATTATTAAAAGTGACCCCCTTCTAGCGTAACATCTAATTCTAGTAAATCATATATTCGAGTTATTGTTATTTTATTAAACAAAGCCATTAAGAATCAATATTTATAAGAAGTTTTCGTCTCACAGTACTTTTGAAACATATTCAACACGAGGCTGTTATATTTTAGAACCAAATAGAAAGTACACTTGGCAACATCTACCCGTAGAACACCCGTGCTAAGCCAACCTATATAATAATGTTTTAAGAAATAGTCATGTTGACGTTTATCTCATAAATATTATATTAAGGTTTTAAAGTGCAAAAAAACAGTTTTATTTGCAATTGGTATGAAAATAAGCTTTATATTATGTTATTATTAACCTTCTGCGATTATACCTTAGGACAAAGTGTACTGGAATTGTGTTTATTAGGAAAAAATGTATGTTGCACTTTAATTTTTTATTTCAATTTATTTTGAGAAAATGTGCTTCATCCGCAATTTTTGCGTTAATGTGTCCCATTTGATGTAATCTTTCCATAGAACCCAAAAAATGCTTCAAAATCGACGGTGCTCATATGACACCAGACCCAACAAGGGTAAGTATCATAACCTGTGTGATATATTTTCGAAACCCGTTCTTATGATTAGTGCAATGGACAGCACTAATAATACCGAAAAATATATTTAATAACTTAATTTCAGTTTGTCTATCAATTTCCAGATTGAAAAAATAAATTATTCTAAATCGTCTTCATTCATTCCAAAGTAATTTCAGTAAAACTTCATGAATCGAATTTTTAATCGTATCAATTTCACAATGCTATTTTTATTATTATGATATTCTCATGTTTAGGCTTTCATAACCTACAAAGTTCAATATCGAACTTGGCTTTTTTCAGTCGAATCGATAAATATTCTCCTATGAACTAATTATATTGCACTAAATTCAACAAGTTTTCTTGAATTTTCAATCGTTTCCGATGTACTTTGCGTATCTAAGAAATTCGCCACATTTTGTACCACCAGATGTCGCGTCGTGTAACGCACATAGCGAATACAAGGTCACCAGAATTGGCCCCGCGCAAATCGCGCGTTTTCGCATCTGGTCTAAGTAAATCTGTGTTAGATAAGATAATAGAAATATTTTTAGTAAGTTAACAACTGACCCAAACTAACTTACATAATAACGTTATGGGAGCAAAATAACCCTTTAAGTACGTCTGGAAAGTCCCCAGAAATAGGGCAATACTCCCTTGCTTGGCATAACTACCTTAGGCATAATTTTGTCTTATGGTAGCTACGCGCCTAAGTATTATTATATCTATTAATATTTTGCATCCTCAATATTCTCAAATATTTAGGTTCTTTTCTTGAAAAATCATTCTATTCAATTTTATGAATTTTTTTATTATGTGCTATATAACGAATATAAATGACAATGTCCGGGCTATAACAGGAAATATCAGCGGCGTTGTTGCCACATTTAGACATTTTTTCTTAGATTCGTTATTGAAATAAAGCAGGTGAGCGATTTTCGAGATTATGATAAGTCAGGTAACTTTGGTGTAACTACCTCTATAATAGCATAGAATAAAATGTTGATATATGCGAGTGTTATAAAATAAGGATTTCCAAACAATTTGTTAATACCTCGAGAGCATTAGCTCGAGGGATCTTATCTTATCATAAAGCAATTTGCCACGTAGATTTTTCCAGAAAATGTCTTTTGATAAATTATTGAGGTCATTGTGTTCGAAATTCGAATTTTGTGTGTCATTTAGATAGGGTATAAAACTACCTAAACTTAGTAACAATTCTCTAGATACTTTTTCTTAGAAAGTATTTTCTTATACCTAAGTATTAATTCGAAATATCAACATTGTATTTTCGTTGTCATAACGGGAGTTAACACCAATTTGCACGAAGCGGTAATAGACACGGACATAACAGCGGTAGAAGAAGCGATTGGAATAAAAACCCTCGCTGCAGAGAAAAGAGCAGCCTACAGCAACAAAACAGTTGAACAACGTCAGCAATACGTCACCGTAAGAAACAGAGCCAATGCTAAAATAACACAAATCAAAAAGACTAAAAAGGTTCTCCACCGACCACCGACATGCAACATGACCTGTGCGAAGGACAACGGAGAATATGGAACTTCATTAGATCGCAGAAGAAACCATTTAACGAACAAATCGCAGTCAATATTACCGCTGAGGAATGGACAAACCACCTCAAGAGGTTGCACAACATCGAAGAACAAGCGGATCTATGGACCATGCCTAACAACATCGACAACTACATTAGAAACAAAACCGAGATCAAAACAACAATCAACAAATTGAAGAACAGAAAATCACCAGGCCCAGATAAAATAACAAACGAAATGCTCAGATATGACGGCGATGAGCTGATGATAGAGCTATCACACCTTTACAGTATGATTATATCCACAGAAGAAATATCCCAGGAATGGAAATCTAGCATTACAATCCCTATCTACAAGAAAGGAGAAAAGAAAGACCCAAGGAACTATCGAGGCATAAGCCTGCTCAACACCGCCATGAAGCTGCTCACCAAAATAATAACCCAACATCTATCAAGTACAGACAGCATCAACCAAGAACAACAAGGCTCTAGGTAGAATAGATCAACAATCGACGTTATATTCATACTGCAACAAATCATCGAGAAGTCCATAGATTGTTGGCCTAACTCAAGCATTTGATAGAGTGCAACTAAAGAACGTGCTACAAATCCTGCAAGAACGAGGAACCAACAACAATATAATCCAGGTAATAAAACAACTCAATACCAACAACAGTACAAGAATACAGTCAGGCACCTCAACCACAGAGGAAGTGCAGATATCGATAGTTATCAGGCCTGAGTCCTGGTAATAGACCGCATCATAAACCGGGTGAAAGATGTGGGACGAGGTTACAGAATGGGGCAAACCGAATTCAAAATATTGTGCTATGCAGACGATGCGGTCGTCATAGCAGAGAAATGAGGACAACTTGCAGCGAATGCTATCCGAGCTAAACCAGGCCACAAAGAAATATAACATGGGCTTATCGATACCCAATACCAAATCTATGATGTAAGCTGGCACTAAACGACCAACCAATCGAACAAGTGATGAGCTTTGACGAGGTGAAAACACAAGTAAATAAAGCATCAAGAGTGTCTGGCTGTCTACACAATACTATTTGGAAAAACAAACACATGTCGATAACCAACAAGGCCAGGATCTACAGAACAGCAGTGAGGCCCATCCTCACCTACGCAGCGGAGACGAGACTAAACACCAACCGGACGAAAAGAGCACTACGAACGACCGAAATGAGGGCCCTACGAGCGATCGCAGACGTCACACTGAGGGGCAGGCAGCGAAGCAATGAGATCCGGGAGTGATGCGATAGGATGCCAGATGTTGTTGGATGGTCACGAGGAAGAAGAAGAGAGTGGAGAGAGCATGTCGATAAGATGGGAAACGATAGACCCGCCAAGGCCGCATACAAGGAAAAAACGAACACGACCAGACCCTTAGGAAGGCCACCAAAAAGAATGGTTGACACCTGGATTTCATTGTCACAGGACATCGAATAAAAAGTTGGAAAAACAGGACATAGTGCTATCAAAAGAAAGAAGAAGGTTTCTAAAGGGGCCCCTTATACGGTTTATCGTAGATTCTTGCCAAGTGATTAGCTTTTCCATAAAAGAAAATTTTTCGAAAAAAACTGGACCTCGATTTTTTCCCGCAAAAGTTCATTATGATACATGGAGCATAAATATCTTAATATTACCTGAATGAGCGTTAAATGGT
>JAEQML010055217.1:0-36489 GCA_016904865.1 Pissodes strobi | reverse complement strand
ATTATTTTACTGATGAATGAATTCTTTGTATTTTTTTACATTTTCTTGAGGAAGTGGCACTTCCCCTACTTCCGCTGAATAGCCGCCACTGTTATAGAGCCACTTCGGCCCCGGCTCAAGGATGTAAACTGCACAAGTGCAAGTTTAGTGACCCTAATGAAATGTGTACCTAGTTTCGTCGATTCGGTATCTATTCGGATACCGTTTTCAAGAAAAGCAAAAAACTAAAAATGAAAATGGTTAGCAAATACAATAAAACAGTAAAAAGCTCTTGCAGATTGTCAGGCTTTAAACTTAGACTTAATTTTGCTTGAAAGTTCCTCACAGATGCAGCAGGTATCAACCTGTGGTCTACCGAAAGACAAGCTAAAACCTTCCTTGAATATCTTGCGGTAAAAGCTGTACTTTATACATGATTCGAGATTTTTTGTGAGAAATAATTCATGCATCTTCTTAATATCTAATTTTTCACTAAGGTAGTGAGAGTCACGACTACCACAATGTCACTTTTTTACGGGAAATTAACGAATATGTTCCTCGACTTACCTGACCTCCCTTCCAGGTTTAGTATTTCCTGAGGTATTTTTTCCTTTTCTATCATTAGGTGATTTTCCCAATAGCCATGCGCCGCACAACCCCATGGATACTAGCAAAAGCTGTTTTACACACATTATACTTTTCCGAACTAGAGGCATAGTATTTATATGATCTGCTTTTGGGCTCTGCACTATTTCTTATCTATTCTAGGTCGTTTTTAAATGTATTCTTTCCAATTCAATTAAAGCAAATATGCATCTTGTTAATTTTTTGTCTCTAAAACATTAAATTTATCAAACATCTCTTGCCGATCACCCTCCAGAATTATCAGAAAAAAGCGTGCCCTACACCTAAAAGTGAAAAACGTACTTATATTTTGATCAACAAAAACAAAATAATTTATCTTACCGGCATGGTTCACCCGTTATCCGATCATTTTCCTTGACCACTCTGTAATTCAGATATTCCTTGCCCTTCACTCGTGCACTTTTAATCACTTCATTTTTATAAATAACTTGTTTTAGTCCCTTTTTGCGTTTTTTAGAAATAATTTCAACAGGAAGATCCACCTCGGACGATGACATTTTCAAAACTAACAGTTTGAACAGTAAACATAAACATACGCAACGTATTGTTCTTCGTCACATAGGCGTTAGCATCCGTTTATTCGAGAAACACCACATATCCGGGACTTGTGGGACTTCTCAAATAAATGCATATTTTAAACTAGCGCTGAACGCGTTAAATGGGTTGGACATGTGGGATTTCTCTTTAAAAGATGCGTCTATTATAGAAGAACATATTAAGCTAAAAAAGCCGAAATGTCAAATTTATAGACATGTGGGGTTTCTCAAATAAGTGATTCAAATAATATTACATATTCAAGCTTATTAAAGTTATAATATTAGAGGCACTTAAAATATTATAGGAATAATAACCGATTAATAACTAATAATAATAATAATAATAATAATAATAATAATAATAATAACCCTGCATAAATAAACATTTCTATATTTTTGTCAGCTCTTTTATGGATAAATAATATGCTCCATGTGGGACACTCAAGCCTTTTGTTATATAGTCTTAGAATCACTTTTTCTAAGCATACGCCCTTATTTCAATCCTTTAGCCACCTGCAATACTTAAGCCTTTGGTTTTCCAAAGCCAAACTCTATTAGTTAATAATTTAGTCAACACGGCTTGTGTGAAAATATGGGCAACAGACTCCTTTTATTTCTGTTCTGGAAAATCGAATTTTCCATATGTTATCCCCAGGGGCAACTCGTAAGTTTCCCTCCATTTTACTCAACATCGATGTACTTTTTAACCTTATTCGAGGCTTGTATGCGAAAATGGGGCACCTAAATCTGTCACTATCTGACGGTCTAATAGCCAGTTACTCAAATTTGAATTTACCACTCGATATCAGTGTTCATTAGGTTTTGCAAGAAAATAGATAATAGAAAGCAACTTTTTTTCGAAAAACTAGTTTATATATAAGTTTGTAACTCCTTTAAAATAATTTGGAGGCATTATAAAATGATATATTATTTGTATTATTTTTAACTATTTTTTATGTTGAAAAAATAAGGATTAAAAAATATAAGAAAGCATAATTTTATATCAATTCCCAAAGTTTGTAATTTATTATTTCTATTTGTTTTCAGATATTTGATAATCAACAGGAGAATGGTGGGAGGCATAGCGCAAGAACTCAATGCACAATCCGAAGTCTGCAGGATAGAACGTGAGTTGGAAGAAGCTAGAAACAAACTTGTAGCCATTCGACAAGCCAAATATAAACTAAAAGGTAAGAATTTTTATTGACGCAACTAGGCAGAAATTGCTCTAGGAAATGAAAATTAGAATATATGGTACAACGGCAGTTAGAAAGTGTGTCACCTTCGTCTCCTGCCACTATAAAACTACTTTTTCTAGACCGCTACTATAAGTTGGGTTCCGCTAAATTTGTCAAAAACAAGATGTTCATTATTCGTAACTCTACTTTTCTCTAATAACTGTGTTCTCATTTCAAGGTTATGAAACATCCGGTGACGAAACCGATGGTTATATTAGTTCTGCTGCCGAACAGGATTCACGGTGAGTTAAAAGGTGTGTCGTTCGTATCTGTTTTAACCCTTGCACCCTGTGTATATTTGTCTTTTTAACTGCATACTAACCTCTAATCCTGCTTAAATAGTTAGAACTAATACGTAACTAAATAATGCAATACAATACAACATACAATTTATCTACTAATTAAAAAAGAATCATTTTTATTTATTTTTTTAATAACTACACGTTTTCAATGTCTTACTCATGTAGAAAAACTAGTTTACCGAGAATTAATATTCATCGTTCCTAATGAATTCATATCAAATCAAAAATGTTAGAAATTCATATTATTTATTTATATATTCAACCAAACTTTTATAACAGAAAATTTGTTTCACATTCTCTATTGAGATCTACCGCTACTGACAAAGAATAGCACTGTCAGTGTAGATAAGTGACCTTCCAACCTAAATTGTACCGATTCTAAAGTTGTGATCGGAAAGTAAGATTTATAAAGAACAGTAACGCCAATCCTTAAGGTAATTTGTTATAATAGTGCTCTTGTTGACCGCTCTCATTGACAATAACTCTGATACATAATCACACTTGTACTGAAATTCCGTTGGCACTTCGTCTATAGACTTTCTTAGTATTGTAATTTGGATGTATCTTTAGGTTAGGTTTACAAAGGAAGTTTTGTTATAGAGGATTAGGAAATCTTCGAAAAGACCGTAGCAGTTTTGGTCTTATGTGCCTACCGTGTGTCGGATTCTCGTTCCTCTAGAGGTCATGCCTACCGACTGAAACCCTTCCCTCTTTATTTCCCATTCCTATCTGGAACTACCGCTGTTTGGTATACCTCGATATAGGAGCTCTGTGTATCTATTGTCTCTTTGTTGCTCTTTTCGTTTCGCTTTTTCTTTGCCTTTCATTATTTTCCTTATCATGTTCTGAATAAATCCCCACTTTCTATCATGGGGCCCACGATATTTTCCGATCCAGTAGCTAGGTGAGTATCCTGTCTAAATCTTTCCCACCTCAGACAGTGATACTGGTACGTGTTCCACAATATCGGAATCCCCGCAGTAGATGCAATGGTCGTTTTCCGTAGTGCCGATTCTCCTGCGCTAAGAGTAGAAGGCCCGTCAGTACTTGCGTTGTGTAATAATCCTTTCTTCTACGTTCACATTCTGTCCACGGTCAAATTTCTTGGATCGGCTGTTTCTTCCATTGGCGTTTTGTTATGTTGTTACTCCATATCTCCTGCTACCTTTCGAGTATCCTTTGCCTTTCAAAGATTATTGATTCCTGCTGTTGATATGTTTACTCTTCACAAAACCTGCAGTTCTATTGAGATGATCCCTGTGATTACTTATGCCGTGCCCGCCATCCTCAGGAGCAATTTTCTTTGTGTCTGTTCCATTCTCTATCTCTGTCGTTTTTACCTTCATTGCCTTGCTTTGTTTTATAAGGGGTCTGTTCAGGGTAAAAGCGTTATCGGTGTTTCTGCGTCCGTTGGGGATTCAGGCTCCAAAGGTCGTGAGCACAATGCCATCTGTAAATCCTTCTTAAAGCCTCGTTTGTTCTAAAAGTTAAGAATGATGCTGGCCAGGTCGTCAGCAAAAGCTATCGCTCTAACTTTGTCCTCAGTTTTTGTCCTAATGCAGCATCGTACAAAGGGTTCCAAAGTGTTGGTACATATCCCTGTGGTACACAGTCATATATCTAATAATCAGACTCCATGTCGCCGAATTGAATGCATTTTTACGTCCAAAGTTACAGGCGTACACCACCTTTCTCTTGATTGTCTCGCCATATTTACTACGATTTGTATGACCTGAACTGTAGACTGCCCCCTCCGGAAGCCGAAGTGGTGCTGAGAAAGCCCCTCTCTGTCTTCCAGTCTTCCCATCGTGTCCAGTAGGAAGGTCGAGTGGCTTCGCGCCCTTTTTTGAGTAATTCGTTTAAGATCGCAAAACCAAAATGTGGTGCTATCTTGATCAATTCTTTAACGGCCTTTAGGTGGGTGTCCATCCGATCCAGGTGCTTTTCTCTTCTTCATCTTTTGTCAAGGTCAGTTCTTGAAAATTTTCAACTACGTTACCTCTAACCCAGATATCTTCTTTATTTGGAAAGAGGACGCATATGATTCCTTCTTTTCTCTCCTTTGATAAATTTGATGGCATGGGCGCGGTCTTAAGATGTTTTAGTACTATTTTATAACCACTTCCCCATAAGTTTCCCTCTAATTCGTTGCACAGGTCCCTCCAGTTCTGTGCTTTGTCTTTGAACCAAAAACGTTATTTTTTTATTTCGAATCGAACATAGGATAACATCCATGTTTTGCTTTTTGCGAAAGATTAGGCGACTCATCGCTCTATGTTGGTGTCATCATCGGCTGTATTTTTTTTCTCAGATTTCGTTCACTGTTATAGCGGTTTATATTAGTGTTTAATTTATACATTTGAAGGTCACTTTTTTTGACCGTCAGTTTGGTTTGTCAAGTTCATCATAACGTTCAGATGGAAATTATCCTCTTGGCAAGTTTAACAAACACTCAATTAAGTGAAACATTTAGGATAAAACTCATGGCCAAATGAACCGTCTAGTGTACATTTTGATGAAAGTGACAGGTTACAATATATCGTATCAGATATCTACCAGAAATGGAGTTTTATCGTTTCCCAGTAAATTGTCCATTCGGAAGCATGTGAGACTACAAATGATCATGATAAATAATTTTTAGAGGTTATAAACTAAAACTATCAGCATTTTTTCATACACCCCTCCGTTTCTTTAAACTGTATATATAAAGCGTAATAAAAACATAAAAGTATATAAATAAAAAAAAAATTTTCATAGTAAATGACAAGCTGCAAAAATGGGGCTAAAATCTCCGTCTCCATTTTCTTGTATTTGGTATAATAACCAGAGTATAACAAACCAACGAGTAGCGACATAAAGCGTCGGCATCTTTGATGTTCAAGGGACCGATTCCGGCAGAGCCGATGACAGATGGACTTCATATTTGTAAACTGCTCAAACCATGAAGTGGCTCGAAAGGAAGCAACTCTGCGACTACACTATAAAAAACTTGAAGTGGAAAATTGATCATTTTTCATATTTGAATCCGATTCCGTAAAGCTTTTCTATAATATAGTGGTTTTTCCTACTTCCTGTCATCCTTGTCGATAATAATTTCTGAAAGCTTTCATTATAAAAATATATATTACTTAGGTATATATCTTCTACGATTTATTGATAAAGGAATCTCAATAGTTTCTTGGGATTTTATTTAAATTTTTAGTTTCCTGTAATGAGGGCGCGTTGAGAGAAAAATTAACCCCTCTGTATTTCATGATTTCATTTATCATGTTCAGATGTTGATATGTCAATTTTTAACCTAAATAAAGCACTTTGAGCTTACACCCGCCTGGTTTGGAGGCTATTGAAGAGGTGTAGCAGAGGTTTTTGATAGGTAGTAGAAAAATATAATATTGTACGAAGTTTTCAGCGGTTCTCAAATAGACATTTCTTTTTCAGCAACTTGTTGTTATTATTAATAGTTGGTACTCCATTTTTTAAATTACGATGCAGTGGCGGCTCGGGACCTGTCAAAGAGGCAGTGCTGCTCAGGGCGGCCGAGGTGAAAATATGCGCCGCAGGCGAAAATCTTTACAATTTTCAAGGTCAAACTGTGTAAAATGATGAATTAGAAATTCGCCCAGCAAAAATATTTCGTTACAAAAATAGGTTTCGTTACATATACCTTTTCCCTTTTTTTTTGATACGCTCAACAAAATTCTTGTCAAAAACTACTTTAAATATTTAATTATCCAAGTAGGGAGGGGGACGCCCTAGCGCCTTACCTCACTGGCTTCCACTGATTTAGCTGAATACCAAATAACGATACTATTTATTTGTATAAAAAGGTACCGAATGAAACTAGGAAAATTTTAATAATATTTTTAAATTCACATATTAACTAGCGAGTTAACTATGAAATAATACATTAGACGTTTTCATGTCCCCACTTATTTAAACATAAGCGAACCTTATTGCTCAAGACTTAGGTTCATTAGAAAATTATTTTGTGCCGTGTTAAAAGAACGCCTCGAGAGGCATTAAATTTGTAAATAATTTTTAGATTAAACATTTCAGTAAAAAAATTAAATATGGATAGGTATTCATTGCGAGAGTGTTTACCGTGTTGCAGACAAACAAATTAAAACTTTATAGGAGAAATAAAAACGGCCGCCTCTACCTCGCCACCTCACCCCTGGAGACGGGGCTGGTTAACTGTACCTAATAAAGCTTATTCCATAGCATTTTGAATATGATTGTTCGAATTTTCAAGTTTCTTTATTTTTTCCGTAAAATGTACCAAGTCTCTTACACCTGTCTCCGACCATGTTTTATTATCTCCGAAAACTACACATGGAAAGCAAAAAAGGGCTTTTTTTATTGCATCTACAAATCCAGTCATTTCGAGAATAAATCTCTTTATTAAAGTGACGTGTGTAAGGTTTTCCTCTGCTAACACCGCCTATCTGAATAGAAATATCTGGTAATGGCGTACCTCTATTTTTCAATTCAAGCTTTTTCTCGTGAGTGTATTTAAAAATTCCTTTAACGTTCACTAAATTATGCACTACATCCATTTTTATGAAAGCCTACAGTCTATACCACACAGCAACCTACTAACAATAACAAGAAACAAAAACGATGCAACTACAACAATCTAGACACATCAATTAATTAATAGTCTCTTCAAATTAGCTATATAAAACGCGCGCGAGCTTATACTTGTAAAAACCGGCAAGTACTGTCACGAATGCAGCTAAATAACTGCGAAATTTTCCCTATTAAAATTCAATAGCTCATTTCTGCGAATTGACAACTGTATCATTCTTTAAATTGAGAAGAATAGCTGTGCACGAATAATAGCAGTCCAGATAAGGACATTCACATATCGTCGCGAGGAAATTATATTAAATTTACTAGTGAACTGTAGTCCGTCTAGAGCATACACCGGCATGCGGCGGCTTGTTCGCAGTGTATATGAGCAGAGATGGCATATATAATAGCATTCCCGGCCGAAAATTGGGTGCTTTAATTTTACATTATTATTTTGAGGAATCGTTAATTATTTAGTTGAAGGATAAGAAATTAGTCAAGTAGCTTCTACAAAATTTTGGTGGTTCTGCAGCTCTGCAGTTCCTATGTACCAGCCGTCCCTGTTACGATGTCATATTTACAAAGGTATTGGGTATATTTTTTGAACCATTGAAATGTGGAGGAAAATTAAAGCTTGCTACAGCACAAACAAAAAGTTTTTATTGATTCTGTAACTGTTATCGGTATGCTAAGGAGATGTAAGTCAGGAGTACTTAATTACTTACCCGAGTTGCCTTAAGGGATTCTAGCCCTCATACCCACTGTTATGAAGACAATGGTGTTAAATTATTAATTTAAATAAAAGACAACAATTTTCACTAGTCTAACAACGTTTATTAATTAAAGGTTATTGAAAGTAAATTTGCGGCGTAAATTTCGGTAGAAATGCAAAAAAATGTTTAATTTCAAAGCTTAGTAAACAAATTTTGACATACTTGTACAACTAAAAATAATAAATTACCACCTAAAGGCAAGACTAAGCCATCCCAGGGAGGGATGATTGACTATATGTCCTCTATACCTAAGGCATGGCTCCAAAAAAAAAACTATTACTGAATGATGGTCCAACATTAGCAACCTCTCTTCTAAAGAGTAAAGCAGGACGCCCACAGAATCGGCACAGACCGGCTCGGCACGGCCAACACTGCCGGCATTCGTTATTAAACGAGATGCCGTTCCGCGCTGTTCCGATTAAATGGGCGCTGCCTCGTTTAATAACGTACATAGCAACTTATGCCGGCCGTGCTGGCCGGTCTGTGCCGATTCAGTGGGCGTCCTGCTTAAGAGAGCACCTACATTCCCGCCGACCTTGTTCGATCCTCCTCTGTCTCGGTACTCTATTTACACTGTTGACAGATATATTTGGTAAAATTCCTAGCAGAAGCATTTAAAGGGATAAAACTTGAACTGTCTTACCATGGACATGAACTTCGGTTAACTTAAATACTAGCTTTATAAATAAACATTATGGTAACAATTTACCGTTACATAACCCTACTAATAAACCATACAATATTACTCAAAGCAATGAGCACAAATTAACAATACCATATCTAGATCAAATAACTTTATCGCCTGTAAATATGTTCTTCAACTGCGAGTTGAAAATACTTTCAAGGCTGTATATAAAATGTACCCACCTTTCTGTAGTGATGATACAAAACCAAAAGTACCTTTGGTTGCATCAACAGCTTTAAAATGAGACAAGTTTGTCTACATCAATACTAGTACATTCTTTGCTAAAAGCATAGCAAACGTCACATGAATGTACTTCCAGACACCTTTTCATCAAATATCCACAGACATGATAGCATTCTGTGTTGAAACGGTTTCTTTACGGTAATTGCAATCAGGCAAGGAAATTGCTGCAGTTGATGTTTCCGACTCCTTATTAATAATTTCTATCATGTCCATGGATTTTAAAATAATGAGATCATCATCTAAATCCTCCCTACAATAATTCATGTGATGTGAGTGGAAATAAATCTGCAAAAATAATTTTCTGAATGCACTTTGAAACTGTATTGGTGTGGAATTTATGCAATTGTCTCCCTCTTGCCTTACACTTCCAAAGCAATTTTCTAAACAGTCTTCTGGTTTTAAGATATTTATACCAACATTTAAAAGTTTTTGCCATAAATTGAGAAGACCTCTTATTGTAATAGACCAACATTTAATAATCTTGACCATTTTTGTTTAAATCCAAAGCTTCGTTTAAAAATTCCAACTGTGAATCAGATCTGTCAAATACACTCTTAAATTTATAAGAATTATTTAATGATAAGGAGTTCAAGATATCAAACAGATTACTAGATTTTCTACAATATAAATTGTTGCAAAAGCTTCATTTGGAAGTGCACCCAAACTCATGTATGTATTCATACCACTGGCAATTTAGTTGAGTCGCTCAAAAGTTGAACCGCATAACTCGCTCTCATTTTTCAAAAGTTGTGGGATTAAGGTGAGAATTAGTGAGTTTAGGTGCTCACCTGTAGAACTGCTTTTTATCGGAATTATAGAAACATTTAATAAATGACCAAGACGTTTTTCTACCCTAAAAGCAAAAGGTGTGCTTAAGATACTGCAGGTAGCCTTAGTTAAATGACATGGGTCAAAAATATAGAACATATTCTCACCTCCTACCTAAAACTCTGTTTTTTAGGTGTAATTTCTAGACATTTAGTCAAATCAATAAAGTTCGAGTCCATGTCACTTGCTATGCCTTCCACTTTTAAATATATACACTTTAAATTTAAAATACAATCTTCTAAAATAGCACGAAGTTTATCACCCATCGATACAAAGGATGCAGTGTTTATCCTTATCAGTCATTCTCATCATTTTGATTTCAAGTGCCTTATATATTGATTTATTATGTAGTTCTAGTTGACATTTCAGCTCTTCAGAATGTATAGTTGGTGAAAGGTGAGAAGGTAGAATTATCTTTTCTTATATTGATTGGTTGAATATCATCCAAATTCACCCATTTTGTTTCTTCATCTTTTGAAATATTAAGACCTGAAAGTGATAATAATAATGAAGGTATTGTTGATACAGTATTAACAACAAGCATAAGGCTATTTAATTGCAGTCAAACAATATCATGTTAGTACCAATAAAGTGTCTGACAAATATCAATTAGTACAACTCAGATAAAAACTGGAACTATTTATGTAACCTGTAGATACTTTCTATCGGGTACATAACTCATAAAACCGGTAGTGTTTTTAGCCATATTGTTTATTGAATTGTCATTATAGGATGAGTTGAAATATCTGAATTTTGAGTACCTATCAGGGTAATTACTGTTTTATAACTGACTTGTAAATAATAAATCCAACCAATAAAATTTTTCTACTCATGGAATTCAACATGATGTTGCTAAATTCAGTCATAATGTTTAGACAAACGCAATAGCTATAACAGTTTGTGCCATTAGAAACAATACTGATACTTTGATTTTTTTATGTCAATGAACAATTGCTATAAAGATTTACCTGCAAGGATCTTGATTTTCTTTGGTGATTCTTGAGATGAATCTTGGCTTGTCCTAAATACCCACAATAGATATTTACCAAATATTGTAGGACTTGCATCAGGTACGAAGTGCTTTCTTGCAGAGGTTATCTTAGAAAAATACATTTCTTTAAAGAGAACTTCACATAATCTATATGCCATCATCTGTTTAACTGGTTTATCCAGTATATCACTTCTAATAGAAGCTTCTGTCCAGACTTTGACACTGAAAGAAAAATTTCATTAGATCTACCTATGATGCCTGTAATTTATAAAACTTAAAAAAATTCATTTTAACACAAGCTTGGTCATTTTGCAATTTTTGATTACAATACAGGAGGGGTACAGATTTTAAGCTTGCCATTTTACCCAGAAAATGAAGCATTTATAACACGTCAAGGCACATATTATTGCAGTTTTGGAATGCCAGCTAAGTTCTGCATGTGATATCTTTTACAATTCGCAATCAAAATGTAAGTGGACTTGAATTAGACATCTACACATTTGGCAAAACTAGAGTACTTAGAGCAAAACCTCCAAACGTCAAGTGTGATGTAATTTTGTTATAAGTTTATCGATATAAACTCGTCTATGAACTTGCCGAGGTGGTCATTTGAGATATATTATATTTCATACCTAATTCTCATGTTTTAGTTTTACAATAAAGGCATAAAGTTCAAAATATTCCATTAGCTTTTCGTTGTATCCAAATAAGTCAGTTCTTATTGAGACACCCTCTATATATGGATGCTATACTTGTGTAGGTACAATAAATATTATGTTTAATAAAATATAACAAAAAAAAAACAGATACAAATTCAAAGTTAACAAAAATCTTACAAGAAAATATGTCTCTTAAGAGGTTGGGTTATCACATAAAAGAGCTAAATAATGCTGATTTCGTTACTAGATATTAGTTTTAGAAACAGAATCAAATAGCAATTCTGCTAATTTCTTTTTTGACGATAACCTGAATTTTTGTTTAGGAAGATACTAATTATTGTTTTGGAATTATTGGTTAGGGTAAGTTTTTTTGGCAACAAATAACTGTTCCCAACTTGATGCCTAAATATTCATAATTCTCAGCTAGCTCATTGTTATTGGAGGGCCAACCTACAATGATGTTTTTCTGTCTATTTTCAAAAAATCCTTAATCCTTCGTTTGAACTAAACTCCTTTTCATTGTCTTTTATACAATAGTAGCAGACATTGATAAACAGAAGCATAATCTCTCCAAAATATTTAATATTATGTACCCAAATTTGTTGTTCGGAAGATTCGGGAAGATTTACTGGAAATTAGGGTATGATTTAAACTAGAATATTTCATCTGTGATTCAAACGCACTAAAGACACGTTATGCTAGAGAGAAACTCTATACATTACACACACAAAATATTTTGTGATTACACAAACCGAACCGCTCTTCTATTCTATTTTTTTTCCGCGAAATAGAAATTAGAAATTGTTGAATTCGTTGGTTAGGTTCTCTTTTTAGGTTACAATGAAAAATGTCAGGCCTACTAAACATAAAACCCAGGCCTTACAACAAATAACTTCTACAAACTAATACAGGCCGGAATAATTTAATTCCTTTACAATAGAATTATTTTGCTGGAAATTGCCCAAAGATTCTTCAGGTGAGAACAGCATAACAAATTTTATAGGAACATACTCTAAATAAGAAAGGCCGTTTTTTAAGCAAATATGCGGGTGCATTATTGTTCTACTTTTGAAATTTCTTGCTCAATGTAGAATGTGGAGATATAATGTTGTTGGATAAAAAAAAACTTGAAACTTAGAACAATCTAGCAATACACATTACATGTACCCAAAGACATATAAAAAATTAGTAGACCGATTTGTTTACTAAATATGAACACGCCAACATTGTTCCCCTTCTTCTTTCCTTTCTTATAAAATAGTAGGCAAGCCATAGTATTCCTTACCGCTCCTGCGGCGTTGTTGCCGATAACACTTAAGAGTATGTCTGTATCATGGAAAATCGGCAGCTTGTTTTTAATAACGTAACAGAAAAATTATATTTATTAGAAAATAGAGCATGTCAAAATATATTTTTCGCTTTAAAGTATACCGTGCAGATTATAATATATAAACATTTATAATCCAAATCTTGAATCAAATAGAAAACACAAAAAAAATATTAAGTGATACCTATTTTTGATAAATTTTCAGTGTAACAACAAATGGAATTTTGTAAAACAGTATATTGTGTAACTAGAAGGAAAAGCAAAACATTCCTGGACGATTGTGGCAATTGCTACAATCGTCCAGGAATGTGCTTTTCCTACGAGTTGCACATACGCATATTAATAATTAGAATACGTATTTATAAAAATAGAGAAAAATATTACTCTAAATAAAAACGGTGTTTTAAATTTAAACTCAATATAATATCAAGTTTTGAATCTAGCGAGCTTGAAGTTTATTACGTAACTACGGAAACTACAGCTAAATCTTGCTTTTGATAAACGCCAGATCTGACAAAAAAAGGTGTTTAAATAGGACAGAAATGTTATATTCCCGTCCTGTACGTACAGTTATTGCATGTTGCCAAGCAACGAATACAATATACTGAAATCATGATATTTAGACATTCTTAAAAGGCGTTTTTGACCATTAACATGTTGAGCAATTGTTTGGTTATCCCACAAGAAAGCCTCAAAGTTCAACTTTTGAGGAGCTGAAATGTTAAAAAATGGCTGTACGCATGGTCCTTTGCTCGCTTCGGGAGCGCAACCAAACAAAACTAACCCAAAGTAACCCAAAGCATGCCCAAGATAAAAAAAAACTTATATTTGCATTCTTGACTGACAATTTTTTTTATATTGGGCATGCCTTCAGTTAGTTTGGGTTAATTTTGTATGGTTGTGCCCCGGAGCGAGCTAAGCGAGCGGAGGGCTATTATACGTGAAGTGGAACATTTATTTTTTACATTAATTTGGGTTAGCTCGGATTAGTTCTTGTTGGTTAAGCCCCCGAATCGAGTTACCCCGTAAGAAAAGGTGAAACCTTTGGTAACTTTGTGCGTCAGATGCCGAAAATTTCCTAATATTTACATTTCAGCTCCTCAATAGTCGAACATTGGGTAATTTTTGTGGGATATCCAAACAATTGCGCAACATTCTAATTGTCAAAAGCGTCTTTTCAAAGTGTCTAAATAAAGAAAAAAAACATTTGTTTCTATTTTGGTATTATAAAGAAGTCTTTTCGATACGCAAATCACTATTTTTGTTGACTGCTTGCTATGATATTAACAAAATTGGTCAATGTCAATGGTCACTAGCCAAAATTTCGACGCCGTTTTGAATGGGATTCCTAATAATACAGACGTGAAAAGTGACAAGATGCCCGTCCAACTTTTGATCGCGACTCGAATAAATTAATGTTTTTCATTAAAAAGCATGCAAAATAGAAAAACTAGTATAAAATACACGTTTTAAAAGACATTTAGCGCACTCGCACGTTAAGAAACTCCCCGCAAGCGGGTCGTTTCCTAATTTCGTGCTTGTGCGATATGATCTTTTAAAACTAGTATCTTAATATACTATTAGAAAATTCCAATTGTTATTAACCTGAAAAATTACCCTATTTTCCGCTAGAAACGATATGTAAACTGGGCCCTACGTCACTACTTCACATTGGTCACGAAATCAGCGGTACTCCCTCTTTTCGCACATACCGACAACGTCGCGTAGGTGCCCCTCGTCTAGAAGAAACTGGCCGCCATGTTCCCGGCGTTTTTTCCGTATCGGTTTGTTGTTTTTTATATGTCTTTGAAAAAAACTCATAATCGTATAGTATATACGAAGTCAATCTGAATAGCAGAAAAACTAGAACTCTGATTATGAAGCAGAGGCGTGCATTGCTAGGATTGGAAAAAATATTTTAAAAGTGCATTTGTACTTACGCTCAACGTTTTTAATAATCTTTAGGTAGTTAACTATATTTTGGAACGTTGACACCGGCTTTAAACTCATGTTTTTCAGAGACATTTCGTTTTCGAGCTATAATCATCAAACTTTTAAACTTTATGAGTGTAAAATGTATAACATTGTTTTTATTTTAATGCAAACTAAAAAATATAAGGATAGGCATAAACTGCGGTTGTACAAACTAAAAGAAAACACTTTGTTGCTATTATTTTAAATTTTGCAGAAGTCTAAAGAAGGCGAACGGAAAATACTTTTTTCTATGACTGTCCTGAAAATAGACAAAAACGCACTAACAACTGCTCTTGAAAACTGGACATTTCAAACATCGTGTGCAAAGTATACTTATTCGGGTATGTAGATTAAAGGGCTTCGTCTCCGTTTTAGAACTTCGCCATCAGAAGTCCCATTCCCAAATCTCTAAAAAAGGGGGCCCAATTTTAGGGCTTCACCCCCCCCCCCCCCCCCAGGAGCAAAATTGTGGAAATTGTAATCTCATACCATGGGCCCCCTTTTAAGGCATGGGGCCCAATTTTAGGGCTTCGCCCCAGGAGCTAAATCTGTAAGAAATGGAACTCCCGCACCATAGGCCCCATTCTAGGGTTTCGCCCTCCTGGGGCCTCATTTTAAGGCTTCGCCCCAGGAGGGGAGCCCCTTTTCCAAATGTGTCAAATATGATGCTCCCACACCGGGGGCCCCATTCAATAGCTTCGCCCCTCGAGGGCCCCATTTTAAAATTTGTGAAAGATGGGCCCCGTACCAAGGCATTTGGCCTAAAGGAGCCACAATTTAAGGCTTCATCCCCGGATGCTCCCTTTTCCGAATATGTAAAAAATGGGTCCCCCGATAGAGGACAAAGCCATAAGAGGAGACCGCCGGTGAATGGTGCCTTTTTCCAAAGATATGAAAAGAATAACTCCAAAAAATAAGGGCGAAATCCTAAAAGGACGCCCCCGGTAGGGCGTCGTCCCAGCCCTGGCATCTCAATACCTACTCATCACCTAGTTAAACAAATTGCTGTAGAAGTATTTGTATGGTCTTTGTAAACTATAAATATTTTAATTTAAAGACAAGATGCTTGATATAATATTATAATAAATATTATATAATATCAATATTATTTGCAGTCGTAGAAAAAATATAGTATGCTACGCGTCTGAAAATCACTTTTCACACTCGTGTGATTTATGTCACTCACCTACAGCTCGTGCCATCAAACTTCACACTCGTGTGAAAAGTGTTATTTTCAACACTTGTTGCACAGTATACTATTGGAATTTCCTTATGCAAATAAAGATCTAATCCATTTTACACATTGCTGTAAAAAAGAACAGTTGATGGTCGTCACATTAAAAGCATGTATATGAGAAAACAGTGCGCGTCTTTAATGTACCGCCTTCCCCCCCTTACTAACTTTTAAAGCGCTCATTTGTTTGTTACAAAATGTAGGCGTACCAAATAGCAATGGTTAAAATGGCGGACGAGCGCCATGTTGGAACTTTTAAATAGAAAGGTGTGTCTTGCTATACCTCATTTCAATCGTATCATTGAGTACGTTATGATTTCATATTAGACGGGTCTATTACCATTCAAAACAACATGGAGGCGTTTTTAAAACTGACAATTTTTCATCTTTGACATGTCATAAAACCCAAACAGTTACAGAATTACGGTTTGAACTTTCCCTCTTAACTTTTTAGGAGCTATTCTGCCATATAAATTTTAAGTGCTGTTAGCTGTCAATTTTTTTTTTATACATTTTGACATTTTTCTATCTTTAACCGTCCGGATTTAAATTCTATAAAATTATAAATTGTTTAAAAGATACAGTATGCTGCAAATCCAGCATGACATCGATCAACTTTTTGAATGGTGTAATGAAAATTATTTATACTTAAATGTCGAAAAATGTAGAGTTACTTCTTTTACTAGGAAAAATAATCCTATCCATTGCACTTATAATGTTAATTCGGCTAATTTAGAAAGAATCTTCTTGGTTACGTACTTAGGCATTTGGTTTGATTCTAAATTAAACTTTTTGGATCGTATACAGATGGCTGTAAACAGTGCATTAAAAATGTTAGGTTTTATGATTCGTACTTTGAAAGATTTCAATAATATATGTTGCAAGATTTATTTTGTGCTATTGTTGGATCTGTTGTGGAATATGCAGTTCCAGTATGGTGTCCATACTATTCTACCAGTAAAAATGAAGTTGAAAGAGTGCAAACAAAATCTGAGATTTATTGCATATAAATTGGGTATAACATATAATGTAACTATGATGATATTATGCAACTTTTTAATACTGTACTCTATTTAAAATAGATAATAATATGATCAATTCTCTGGAATTACTGCAGCTGGTGGTACTCCATCGTCCACAAGGATCTCCTAGAAATTCACACATATTTCTTACATATCATAGGAGTCATAGGACTAACTACGGTGTAAACACTCCATTATGTCGAATATCAAAGTTGGCAAATGAAAATACAAATAAAAAAATATAGATTTCATTAATATCAAATGTATTAAATAAAAAAAAATGTTATGGAATCTAACAAGACCTAACTGATTGTGAGTTTTAATCTGGGTGATTAAATGTTTTCTTTTGTTGTTTACCATCTAGGTAATTATATTATTACAAATGATATGACATAATGCTGAATATATATTTTATTTTTTATTGTTAATAATTTATTTACTACTTGTTAAATAGTTGCAAGTTTTTGTGCAGTATTTTGTGTCTCTTTTTTGTATATGCTAAAAGCGTTAATAAATATTCCATTCTATTAATCCCCTAATCATTTATCAATTAAACGTAAATTGGTTTTTTCCCGAACTGTGACTAAAAAATTTATTTTTTTTTTTTAGTTATTCTTTTGTGTCTAGTCCTATTCATTTTGTGATGGCTTATTATTTTCTGCTTGACAGCACGCTTATTTAAATGTTACCTTAACTTTAAACAGGTGTCCCCTAAAATGTTACGCCTATGGTGCTCCGCCCGCCTGGGCAAACATATGGTGCAGGCGCGTCATTGTGGGCGTACATAAATGAAACAAAAATGAAATCTTTGGCGCGCTTCGACCGCCATCTTCATATCTTTTCATTCTTTATTTTATCCCCTCTTCACGTTAATATTTCTAATGTTGGCATGCAAAGATTTGATAATTTATGAATGACCTACTCCGTCTTTTCTTTTTTTATATGTCTTTGCATGTACCTAACGTCTTTTGGAATTCAATGTATCACTTATAATTGTACATTTTCACTTACTCCTGTATCAAAATTTATCTATTCTTCAAGAGCAATTACTAACAACTAATTTAAATTTCAATATAAAAAAAACAACCTTTATATTGAGGATTAGTGTTAGTAGCTATGTACTTACCGGTGATATTCTTTAGAGGAAATTTGAAGAAAGATTTTCCATCTCCAGACCTAATTGAACAGGCACAATATGCACAAAAAATACCCGGCATGATTATACACTTATTCACTTTTAAAATTTTGAAATTATGACATATTTCAAAACTAAAACACACTTATCAAAATTCGTAATTGACGCGCTACAACAAAAGTCAGTTTGACGGAAGGACTTCATATTTCGCACATGCGCAGCAAAATTTGGTCCCCCAGCTGTCGCTACTCGTTGGTTTGTTATACTCTGGTATAACGTTAAACACTCATATAAAATATAAAAGCATCACTACCTAAGTACAGACTAAACATTGAGTGGAAAATTTGTGTTTCTCACGCAGACTATCAAGTTTGGACTTCATTTATTATCGTCAAGATTATTTATTTTTCAACTAGGACAATTTTACGGAAATTAAGGATAAGAACTGGAATGCCGAAACTTACTATAGCTCGAAACTTGGTTTGATGTCCTGTATTCGTTTAGAAATTTTAAGGTTGATAAAACCAGACTTTCTTAGATACTTCTTTGACAGCGCCCGAGAATCAACATCTCAATAATTATCACAAGGAACCAGATATATATTCTACGAATGGTCATGATAAAATTCCTGTACAGGGTTATCCAACGAGGACTAGACAATGCGATTTTTTGACTTTCCCTGTACTCCTAAAAAACTGAAAATAGCCATCTTATGTAATTTTCTACCGCGAATTCGGATATGTTCAGCAAAAAACAATTGAACATGAAATAAAAGTGCTAGGGGTCACTTTGATAATTTTTTAAATGAAACACCCTGTATATTACTACATTTTTGGACTCTCTAGAAAAATCTAAACACATTTTGTGTATAATATCCTATACCTATCTTTAGCTATTTACCAAATATTGACAGTTGAAAGTCGGGCATTTTGACACTTTGACAGGCTCTAAAATCTAAACCGCACGAGATCAAAGAAAACGGTTTGCACATTCCTGTACATATTGCAAAACAACTTCCATAATTTCAAAACAACGTGACAGTTTAGGTTAAATTATTTGCATTATCACCGGAAGAACTGACTAAACTATTTGTCCAAAGTAACCCCGAAATCGAGGTCCGTGAAGTTAGCCCCCAAAGTATTTTTTTTCTTGAAAATTTCAGGATGATTAGTGCTTCGTTAGTGCTTTTTAGTGCTTCAAAAAGTTTCGTTAGTGCTTCTTTTGTTTTCGAGATATTCAATTTTATTTTATTTCAAGGTCAGTTCCCAAAGTATTTAGGCTAGGGTCAAATTTGGCGTCATTCTTTAGAGCTTCATTAGTGCTTTTTAGTGCTTCAAGAAGTTTCGTTAGTGCTTTTTTGGTTTACGAAATATTCAAGATTTTAAATTTAAGGTCAGCCCCCAAAGTGTTAGGATCGGGTCAAATTTAGTGTCATTATTTAGTGCTTCGTTAGTGCTTTAAAAAGTTTCGGTATTGTTTTTATAGTTTACGAGATATTTAAGATTTTATATTCAACGTCAGCCCCCAAAGTATTTCGGATTGGGTCAAATTTGGCGTCATTCTTTAGTGC
The DNA here is from genome assembly GCA_016904865.1 of Pissodes strobi. Classification (NCBI taxonomy): domain Eukaryota; kingdom Metazoa; phylum Arthropoda; class Insecta; order Coleoptera; family Curculionidae; genus Pissodes; species Pissodes strobi. Next base: position 16,776 of record JAEQML010055217.1, on the reverse strand, counting down.
TTCGTTTGTGCTTCGGAAGTTTTGTTAGTGATTTTTTTGGTTTACGAGATATTCAAGATTTCAAAGTCAAGGTCAGCCTAAATTGTTAAGGATCGGGTCATATATAAAGTCCTTCTTTTGTACCTCTTTAGTGATTTTTAGTGTTTCAAAAACTTTCGTTAGTGCTTTTATAGTTTACGAGATATTCAAGATTTTATATTCAAGATCAGCCCTCAAAGTGTTTAGGATTGGGTCAAATTTAGTGTCAGTCTTTAGTGCTTCGTTAGTGCTTCAAAAAGTTTCGTTAGTGCTCCTTTTGTTTTCGAGATATTCAATTTTATTTTATTTCAAGGTTAGCCCCCAAAGTGTTTAAGATTGGGTCAAATTTGGCATCATTCTTTAGGGCTTTTTAGTGCTTGAAGAAGTTTCGTTAGTGCTTTTTTGGTTTACGAGATATTCACGATTAAGTTACACATTAAATATTTGCATGTAGAACCTGCACCAATAATGGGTAGTCGTGATTGTGCAGGAATTTAAATTCTTGATATCTCGTAAACTATAAAAGCACTAACAAAACTTTCTGAAGCACTAAAGAATGACACTTAAATTTGACCCGATCCTAAACACTTTGGGGGCTGACTTTGAATATAAAATCTTGAATATCTCGTAAACTATAAAAGCACTAACGAAACTCTTTGAAGCACTAAAAAGCACTAACGAGGCACTAAAGAATGACACTAAATTTGACCCGATCCTAAACACTTTGGGGGATAACCTTGAATATAAAATCTTGAATATCGTAAACTATAAAAGCACTAACAAAACTTTTTGAAGCACTAAAGAATGACACTAAATTTGACCCAATTTTAAACAGTTTGGGAGCTGACCTTGAATATAAAATCTTGAATATCTCGTAAACTATAATAGCACTAAAAAAACTTTTTGAAGCACTAAAAAGCACTAACGAAGCACTAAAGAATGACTCTAAATTTGGCCCAATCCTAAACACTTTAGGAGCTGACCTTGCATATAAAGTCTTGAATATCTCGTAAACTATAAAAGCACTAACAAAACTTTTTGAAGCGCTAAAAAGCACTAAAGAATGACACTAAAATTGACCCGATCCTTAACACTTTGGGGGCTGACCTTGAATTTAATATCTTGAATATCTCGTAAACTAAAAAGGCACTAACGAAACTTCTTGAAGCACTAAAAAGCACTAAAGAATGACGCCAAATTTGACCCAATCCTAAATACTATGGGGGCTGACCTTGAAATAAAATAATTGAATATCTCGAAAACAAAAGAACGAAATTTTTGAAGCACTAAAAAGCACTAACGAAGCACTAACCATCCTGAAATGTTCAAGGAAAAAAAACATACCTTGGGGGCTAACTTCACGGACCTCCGAAATCGCACTCCTGATAGCTTACTTCTTTTTTACCATATGCATCTTAGAATCGTAGACAGGGGCTGATTTTGAAATTACTGCATGTATATTGTGTTGCCTCTTACTTCGGTTTCTGTGTTGAATTTCGTATGATCGCTTGGTTTTTGTTTTATGACTTTGTTTTTAATTCTACTAACCGTAATGTTTTTTCGTTGCATGCACAGATTGAAAGTACCTTATTAATTGATGACTTTTAGAATATCAGGTAAGTCTTATTTTCAAAGTATAATCAAAAATAAGGGAAAGTTAGATAATACAATATTATGCAAAACCTACTTTTGCTAATGAATACGATATTCAAATTATACTTCAAATCATTAGTGTCTGGATCGAAATTCGGTTAGTTATAACATATAGCATTTTACTGGAAAACTCTTTGTTCTCATATTTTCCAGTACATTTGAGGAAAATATGGACATGTTTATTTTTCGATTTCCTGTTACTCATTTTCTTCATTTTGCAAAAAGTATTTACTTTTGTGGAAAACTGTTTTTTTTTTCTATTATGCGATTTTTCGAAAAAAGCAGCCAAAGATCAAAAATAGAAATGAGAGAAGGGACTATCGCATCACTATAAAACAGAACTATATCATAATATTGTATTTAATTGAATTTATAGATGTTAGGTGCTTCCTGTTTTTAACGTTGACTTGTTGTGTTTGACTCCTCAAATTTCTATTCGATTCGATCTTCAAAAGGGTTATTCCTGACCCTCTTCAAATAGAGTCTAATATTTCTAAGAATTTTAATTTACAGACTGCCTTACTCTACTCTAAATATATATTTAATAATACGGAGAATAATAATCTTTCAACTATTTTGAAGTATTAAAGTGTAGTTTCCTTCTAAGGTACCTTAATTTCGATTCGGTCACGGATATCAATTATTAATATGCAAAATATTTTAAACATATTCAAACTGCTCTCTTTTCCCTAAATCTATTCAAAATGTATTCCTAAATTTGAAACTAAAAATATATTTTAATATATATGTCTTTTGCCGCCAGTTAACATGAACGTTTCCTTCTAACAGATACACGCACAGTTACGACCGATCACGCTCACCTTATCAACAGCAACCAACTAACAAGTACTACCAGGATACCTATAGCCACTTGGAAAGTCCTGAAAAAATCAGCTCCTTGGACCGACAGAAGAAATATAGTCCTCTTCTAAGTGCCGTCAATGACTTGGATCAAGCCAGTTACGGAGGTACAAATAGTTATGGGCAAATAGACCAAAACTACGGGTTGTATGGCACTACAAATCCATATAACCAAACGTCGCAGTATCAAGGGTATAACAGTTCTTTGGGATACGACACTTACAACCAAGCGAGGGGCAGTCCAAAACTTAATGCTTCTAGTACTAGTGTTGGTAATACTTCTCCAATATATAAAACACCATCATATGGTAGTAGTAGTTTTCAACCTCCAGGTTCTAGTACCCCAAGTCACTATGCGTCGTTAAACGCACCAAAGGCTTATGGATCTTCAACAAACACTTCGCCGAAGCCTTTTAATACCTCTCCTCAACCGTTGCTTCAAACCTTTAGTGAATCTTACTTGAGAAGTGATCAGAAATCTCCAGGCTATCAAATACCTAGCGAATCATTTATAAGAACAGAACAACATAAGCCAAGTACGTTCGATAGCCGTTCTACTACTGACTCTACTTCTCGCACTTTCAAACCCCCTGCTTTAACTACGTTGGAGAGGCCCGATAACAAATCTAGTTCAGACGGCTATAATAGCTCAGAATATACGACAAACACCTACAAAACTCCAGAAGGATATCGTACGGACAGTTACAAATACGAACACTACCAATCTGAGCCTAAAACCACATATTCGTCGACTACAGAAAAGTACTACTCGACCAGTTCTGCAAAAGATGATAAAGGGACTGCAATAAGTAGGGCCACAGGCCGTTTGAGCCCTAAAAGTACCTTCGAGACTTTCAAAAATGGCGTCGGTGGTGACGAACAATATCAGTCTTCCTACTCTTCGAACGTAGAATATATAAATGGACCTCCTGTGTTAAAGGACAACGATACGCTAGAACAAAAAATGCTTAAAAAATCTGTCAGTGAACAGATTTTCGAGAAAAAGACAACCACAACTAGTAGAACAACCAAACAAGAATCTCAAATGAAAACCTTTAAGTTCCAGTAATTACATTGCCTAGAGCCTATCACACATTAGTTTATAAAGGCATAAGGTCTATGAATAAAATCAGCTTTCAAGCCATCAATATAGAAACATCAAATGTAAAATTATACTTAATTTCGTCATTATAAAATTTATAATCAATGTTTTTATAATTTATTGTTGCCTGAATATTGTGATCAAGATCTTTAATATAAAAACATGGAACTGTATGCATATTGTCCCATTTTATATAAATATGTCCATAGTTTTAGGATTTTAAAGTGTCCTTTCAAGTGGTGCTAAGTATTAACAATGTCGCACATTGGTAATTGCAAATTGCAAAGCATGGAAATATTGTAGAACTTTAGGAGAGTTTAACGTAAACATTTTTTAGTTATTATGTTGTAAATAAATTGGGTACGGAATACATGCAATATTCTAAAATTTCAAAAACGATACCCTTCAAAAGTACTCACGTTAACACAAGTTGCGTCTTAACAAGTTTTGTCTTCACTTTATTAACCAAAAATATTAAATGTCGATTTATTGTATATTATTATAGAACTTTTATTATGTGCCAATAATAATATTCTGTTTTATTAAGCTTTTTATTTCAATTATTTTAAGTTAGAATATAAAATTTTATCGAATTGTATAATATGAATTGACTACTTAACTAGAGACTTATTAATTTAAATTTTCGAAAGTGCCTAATCAAGCTTATTCTGTGGTATTAAAAACCTCTTAGAGTGCCTAAAACGCATTTTTGAAATTGTAATTTTTCACGGTTCGCAATCAGTGGACTAACTGTATGTTGTAAAATTATTGTGTTGAGAAAATATAAATTTTTAACAATAAATTTGATTATCTTATTTTTTTCGGAGATTGTGTTCTAAAATAAAAGGGATTAAATTATTCGATCACCAGATTCTCTCAATTATTTAATAATCGATTTAATCGAATGGCAATCAGAAGAGTTGAAATTTATAAGCTTCGTGAGCAAAATGACAACAACTGGCGAATAATAGAATCACAAAATACAATTAATGCAAAGCTACAGCAGACTGAATAGGGAACTTGAACATTTTTTTTTATTTCTTTAATATATTTGCCTGCCTACAGAGACAGCACACCCCAAATATCAGGCCTCAAATCGCAATATTTAATTTGCAATAATCAATTAAAGTTGTGAACGCAAGCTACTCATTTTAAACGACACGTGCCGTCACACCGCTCGTTCGATCGGAAACCAGTCATTGTCATATTATCTTAAAATGTCAGTGAAGGCAGTATGGCCACGGCAAATATAACAACCAGCAATATTACTCGACCTGTCAGGCGAAAAATTAAATTTGACCTTGCTAATGTCAGTTCGGTAGGAAAAGTCAGGGCTGGATTTGAAATATATAAGTATGATTTCCCTTTAACAGAGCCGTAATATAACATTTCAAATATCAATGGGTTGTGAAATATATGTATACCTTGTTGTATGAGCAGGAAATCTAAAGAAATTCTTCTTGGAAGAATATGTCTGGTTTGTACAAGTTCTTATTGCTTAAACACCATCGCTTTTTGCATTACACAATGTCATAATCAACGTTCGTCTCTCACAATGTCAAATATTTGACAAATACACGCCTATGGTTTCGATTTAACTCCAATAGCAATAAAATAAACCAGACGTAAAAACACGACGCCGCTGGCGGCAGTTTGACGGATTTCCTACCAAGGAATATCTTGCGCGCGGACTTGCGCAGATGCGAAAAAGGAAGATGTGATATTGCTGGTTGTTATATTTGCCGTGGTATGGCATCGGCAGCCACAAGTATTAAGATATTTACGTTTATTACTGCTTGCCGTTGAATTGCCAGGGCTGCTTGTTATAATTCGTGTTGATTTGTAATTTAATCTGTGCTTTAATATTAATAATAATAATGGAAGCTAAGACGTTCCCTGCTCTGCCGTCCGTCAGGCGCGACGACAAACGAGCTACTTGACGTCACAACCGGTCCCAGCCAAGGACGGCGCGTTATAAGAATAATTTGAATTATGCATTTTTTAATTGCTTATATTTATTATACAAAAATAAAAAATTAGTTTTTTTTGTGAGCTGTGGTTCTTTTAATAGTATTAACTTATGTTTGTGAGTAATATTTTTCAAATTTAATTTTTATGCAAGTTCCCCATTATAATAGCAGACATACATGTAGCCCAACTTCTCACTAAATCTTTGGAAGGTGTTGTACAAAGTTTGCAAAAAAAATTCCAGGATCTTGCAGATAAGGTGCTGGATTCCAATAAAATCATACTAAACAATATGGCTGAAAACATCATAGATTCAAATAAGGATTTAGTCAAGTTCTTGACAACAACAAAATATCAAGATAGTTCCAATCTTATGCCTATTCTGAATCTTCACTCTACATGGATTCTGGTGTGTCCTATGCCAGTGTCACTAAGGAAAATTCATCAGATAAAACTAAACAAAATTCGGCTGTAAACTCAGTTCCTGCATCAAGGGCCGCTAACGATGCCTCTGTCGTAGTGGAGACTCCAGATGCTAGCAGGACAATACGTCATAATAATATAATGTTGGTACACTTAACAGGGGTTCGGCGCAAAGTTCTGATATATCCGGCGTTCCTATGTCTCAAAAGAGTGACTTTATATTGGAAGGGTTGCACAATTTATTAACTTAAATGATGGTCAAAGGAAGTCTTAGCAAAAAATGTTAAAAATTGCGTAATGAGCAAAACTGGCATTACGTCTGAGTTGGATGTGGCAGTATTCCAGCTAAGTTGCAAAAATGGAATAAAATCTTTCAAGGTAGGAGTTGTTGACACCTTTTTCGACCAACTAAATATCTCTAATTTTTGGCCAAATAATGTGGTTTTCCGAGATTTTGAATTTAGACCACGTCGAAATTTTCCTGTCCAACAAGAGTGGCTCAACGCAGAATGACAGGAGAATCAGTTTTAAATAGTGCTAATGTTGCACCAGCACTGCTAATGGGGTGTTTGTAATTCATATAAATTCAGAATGTCTTGGCAATAAAATTGGTCAAATAGAGTTATTACTAAATAATTTTGCACCAGAGTTTTTTTGCGTCACTGACCACTGGTCAGTAAAAGAACAACTACAATGTATTAAAATTCAAAATTACAAATTAATAACCTCATTTTGCAGGGCTGATCGCAATTATAGAGGTGTTGCTATTTTTATGAAAGAGAGTTTTTAATGGAGGTACCATTACCAACCTAAAACATAATTTTGCCCGAAATGATATGTCAGCCCCATATCAGAACATAGACTTTTAATTTTTATCTTGATCTTACGTGTCCAATTGTGACGGTTAAAATGGCTACTCAGAAGTGGATAAGTCAGGATATTGTTAAAGATGGCGAAGAACTTAAAGATATTTTCTGGTTGTCAATGCAATTTAGTTCACCTGAGCTCCATGAGCACTACAGGGTAGCAAAAAGATGTTTCAATCAAAGGTACAAATGACCAGAAAAGATTTTTTTCAAAAGAAAATTGATGACTCAACAAATATGTCAAAGGCTATCTGGCAGGTAGTGACACTAATTTAAACAGAGAGAACAAAAAGTCGAATGACCTCCCACAGTCAATTAATGATCCAATGCATAATGATGTAGTGATTTCCGAGCCACTGCATATTGCAAGTACCTTTTTTTCGCTGGAAGCATTGAGTCAATACTGTCATACAACACAACAGTAAATTGCACCACCTCAAATTTTAATCTATAATCCTTTTATTCACATGAAATATCAGTTGATCAAATCTTTTGGGCGATGAAATCGCTGTAAAATAGAAATGCATGTTGTTGTAATGAGGATGTAACAATTTTTGTTTTGGATTTTATGTGGGATTATGTAAAGTTTCCTCTATGCTATTTATATAATCCTTTTTAACTGCGGCATATTTTCCTGATAGGCTGAAGTTAGGACATGTAATACGTCTCTTTAAAAAGGGTAACGCAAGTGACGTACGGAACTACATATCTGTCACTAGTTTGTTGTCTTTCTCGAAAATATTCGAAAAAATACTTGTACAAAGAATGAGAAAGTTCTTACATCATAATGATATTTTGTCAAACGCGCAACGTGGGTTTCGAAATGTTCTTTCCACAAACACCGCAGCTTTTGAGTTCACGCAAGCAATTTATGATTCAATTGATTCCAGTAATTACACCATTGCTCTTTACTTTGATTAACGCGAGCATTTGACTGTGTTGATAAAACCTTTCTCTCACAAAAATTACATGCTATCGGTTTTAGAGGAGACTTTGACTCTTTGATAAAATCCTTTATGACTGTTAGGAAAATAAAAGTAAAATTTGGCTCAGTAATCTCATATGGCTCTGAACAGAAATTTGGAGTACCACAGGGCAGTGTCTTATCTCCGCTCCTATTTATTCTCTTCATCAATGATATTGTTCAATTTCTAGAGTTTCTTTACCTCTGATGTCAAATTTGAAATTGTAATTTATGCTGATGACTCAACTATCATAATTTCTTCATCTTCCTTACAAAAAGCAATATTCAACGATAATCTTGCTTTAAATAAATTTGGAGTGGTCCACCAGTAAGAAGTTAGTAGTTAATGAGTCGAAGACACAGTATATGGTGTTTTTCAAACGAAGAATTAGTCTGGATTTCATTCTTGCTATGAATAATGTTATTATAAATACTGCTGCAAATTTTTGGGCCTATATATGGATAATCAATTAACATGGATACCACATATTGATCATGCAGCAAGTAAACTAAATACAGCATATTTTGCGATAGTTAACCTAAAGTCTGTTATGTCAATCAAAACAGGATATTTTTACTACAAAAGAGAATTCTTCGCAAAATATTTTCACTTAGTCCATTAGAATCTTGTAGAGATTTGTTTAGAGATAATAGTATACTGACTGTTTGTAATATTTTAATATTGGATAGTACTATGTTTGTTAAAAGATATATGCATTAATTTCCAGCTGTTAATTCCTTACATAACTACCAAACTAGACATAATTCTAATATTGTCATTCAAAACTACAATCTGTCAACTTATAAAAAGAGCCCTAAATGTTTTTTGTAGGTTTGTGTACAACAAATTACCTAACAATATAAGAGAAATAGCATCAATTAGACAATTTAAAGAAGCTCTGCATGGTTATTTGGTCCAGAATTGTTTTTATTCTATTGGAGAATTTACGTCAGAATAGTATTTAAGAGCCTTAATTAAAATTGTAATAATTAGCAACTGATAATGTATATACTTTTAAGAAAAGTCGTATACATTATAAATAAATAAATAAATAATATTTTTGTAAGTAAAATGAATCCGCAAAATAGATAGGATAACAGCAAAGTTGAAATTTAAGCAGATGATTAAATTATTCAACCATATTAGATATGAAAGTTTTGGGTGACTTTGCTGATCTAATTTTGTTGCTCGATTATTCTTTTTGCCACTAATCTTTAATATTTTGCTGATCAATTTAATGCAAGCCAAAATAAAATCCACTTAAGGGGTCAACACAGAAATATTTTGTCGTTTGAAAGCCTACCCTATATTTTCGTATCTAAATCAGATTTGTGGTAATTATTTACAGAAAATAAATAATAGTACCAACCAGTGGTGGTTTCTCTGTAAATACAGTGAACTCCCTTGAAAACCGCATAAAAATCATGTCTGTATTATTTTATATTGAATTTTATCTATTGATTTTTCGCCTTTCCTGTTGCCTTTGGTACCGCCATCGCCAGTACCAACGGTCGCTTTCTGCTTTGCCCTTTGCCATTTCGGCCGCCACAATCTGCTGGATACTAGCTGCCAAACCGCCATTCAACAGCTTATGCACCATGGAGACACCTTTTACTAACACGTTTTATTTCGCCAATATTATTGCAGCCACTAATATTTACACCTTAAACCCCTACCAGTACTGTCATCCTAATTACATATATTTATCTATGTTACGTAACTTCATGACTCCCTCTGCCGCCGCGCCGTCCTCGCCTATTTCAGAGTTACGTCGCCTATAAAATTTGCTGGTTACATTCGGTCATCCTGCAACAATTAATGCCCTCATTAATTTAACTCGCCAGTAAATCAATCTTATCGATCTGTGCATTCGCCATAACACCAAATCGCCTACCTTAAGGGTTTCGCCTGCGGTTGTAACTTTACGCACCTTTGTCATGTTTTCACTCGCCTTTTGCTGTCGCAAAAGAAGTTTGGACCTTAAATCGCCATAGGTCTCGCCTTCCGCCAACAGAGCATTCGCCATTTGTACCTCGCCAGTCAGACTCGCATGCACCTTTCAACCTGACAATTCGTCCTTGATGGTTTACACCTCGCCTCGCCAAAAAGTGAGCAAATGCCTTGCTCGTAAACGCCAGCCCGCGGTTGGAAATAATACGCCTTGGTTTGGACATTGGCCAAACGCCTCTCTCAATTTGAGAATCGCCTCAGGAGAGAAGACCGCAAAGTCTTCGTCGCCTGCGCCAGTGTATGATCCTGGACTTCCTAGCCCCTTCAATTCCACCATACCGGTTGATGAACGCCGATATCTGTCAAAAGAGGAAAGAGAACCAGTATATAAGTCGCCAGGGGGGAGGAGCAACTAAATGCCCTCGCAGTCACCTGTAGCTCGAGAGATAGACCGTCAATCAGACAGATCAACGTCATCTTATCATGATGATAATGGATCATGGTTTCGCCGTCCAATCTAACCCTCGCCGTTATTTCCTTGAGCAGCTGAGCAAAATCATGCACCCTAGGAAACGCCCTCCAGTCTTCCCATGAGAGGTGATACTTATCGAGCCTATTAAACTAGGTCCGTGCTGCGCCTTGCATTTTCGCCTGCATAAAATATGCCCTCTCATGGTTCGACTAGTCATGAATATCGCCCAACTGATCAATTTTGCTCAACCACCTGATTACGTTACAGTCCTGGCTGTCAGAATCGAAAGGGGTCAATAATATCGCCGCCTGCTCGTGCCCATACAGCCTGAACTGCAAGCGGAGTCCGCTCTTTCGCTACAAGCATGCTCTACCGCCTGAGGAACGCTCTCACCTGATTTTTCGCCTTTCCTGTTGCCCTTGGTACCGCCATCGCCAGTACCAACGGTCGCTTTCTGCTTTGCCCTTTGCCATTTCAGCCGCCACAATCTGCTGGATACTAGCTGCCAAACCGCCTTTCAACAGCTTATGCACGATGGAGACTGCTTCGTCTTCCATCGCAGATTCGCCTTCGTCGTAGTCACCTTCGCTCAATTCAAGCTCGGATTCGAGCTCTAACTCGTCACTTCTGCCTACCTCCACAGGCAATCACTTGAAAAAAAAACTTATTTACACACCAGTAAACACAGTTAAAATACGCCACAATTCTTACAATAATAATCAGCACACGCACTTATAGTGACTCTCAAAAGTTGTCATGTCAATCCACGGCCAGGGATAAAAAAACGTCCGCCAATTGTTCAGTTTTTGTGAAACCGCCACTCACAAAGAAAAGAAGACGCCAACGGGCCGCAAATTACGGAACACAACTCCCCGAAATCGCGTTTTTCACCCTTCTCCACAACAAATAACACAATACGTAGGTTATCCCGACTTCTGATCTGTAAACAACAATTTTTACTAACACGTTTTATTTCGCCAATAGTATTACAGCCACTAATATTTTCACCCTACACTTTAAACTTCTACCAGTACAGTCATCCTAATTACATAACATATATTTATCTATGTTACGTAACTTCATGACTCTCTCTGCCGCCGCGCGCCACTCGCCTTTGAGGGTTGTCACGTCCTCGCCTATTTCAGAGTTACATCGCCTATAAAATTTGCTGGTTACACTATTATCTATCTATTTCTTAAGGGCTTAAGTTCTGTTTGCCATATGCCACAACATAATACTCTGTTGACTATTACAAGCACTCCAACTTTAGTTCATCTAAACGAAACCGTCCCACCGTCCTATAATGTGCAAATATCTAACCAGTCGGGTGCAGTGCTCCTGAACTTGAAACCTTATTGTGTAATAAACCAAGGGCCAACATCTGATTTATTTTAAGAATTGTTTCAACAATTTGTTAAAACAAAAATAAATAAAAAAATTAATTTAATTTTAATCGTTCAAAAATTAAATGAAGTCTCGAAACAAAACCCAGGGAGAGAACGTTCAAAAAAAATAAAAAGTTTAATTTTATTAACGAGAATTAAAAACGAATTGAAGTTTAACTTTCAGGAAGTAAGGCCGAATCGCGTCTCAAGATTTTCAACATCTGAATTAGGGAGTTGAAGTAAATAAGCCCAACAGTCATCATGCAAGCATATGCCAATATTAGAAAAGTCACTTACCCATAATCGGCAGAAAATTCAAAGTTCACTAAACTCTGTTTTAAGCGCGGTTGCCATAGACCTTTTTGGGGTTTTCGACTGCACGTAAATAGTTAAACTAAAGGAAAGAAACTATTTTCCCCTAGTCGAATTCTTCCCCTCAGATTCAAGAGAAAACCGTGTGCAAAAGAAATCCATTGGCTAATAGGCGTGGCTTTAAGCCTATTACATTGAGTCAAATACCCCAGGAACTATTCCCCACTTGGTTAAGCATTTCATGCAGATTCCCCCGAAAAACCTTGATAAAAAGAAATCCATTGGTCAATAGGCGTTGCAAGTAATATTCGTCACCAAAGTCGAAGACCTCGAGCGGACTTTGAAGTTTTTGCCTTGGAAAACAATTTGAATGACCTTATTTGGTCCAGAGTGAAAAAGAAAAACCAGTCAAACGCGAATAGCCGTTTTCGGCGAAAAATAAGCGTCTTGCGTGATCACCGATGTTTTAATTTCCGCAGGCAAAATTCCAGATAGTTCTGGGAGAAAAACACGCTTTGAAAAGAGTATAAAAGAAAATTTCAGTAGGAACTGAAAGCAGTCTTATTCCCCACTCCAGTTGCAGTAGGGCGCCATGGCCAAATCCAAAATTTGATAAGAAATTTCAGTTGTAGCGGGGCGCTATGCTGGAAAATTAGTTAAAAAGTTTAAAATCTTAAATTTCTAGTCGGTACGATGGCCTAAGTTGTGACCAAACCGAAAGTAGTGCCTTTCAGTTCAAAGGCTCGTGGAAAGAACTAAGTAAATTCATGTCGACGGTTCGAAAAGTAAAGTAAAGTAACGTGGTGGATCTTCGTCATTCGTCGAGGGATAAGATGGTCAAACACGAGCAAGGGAGGCTTCGATGGCAGGTTCTGAGTTAACATTAAGCGATAGACAGTAAATTTAGTTTTAAGTCATAATGTGTAAAGTGCTGATGGATTTGAAACCTTTATCGTTGTCTGTTTGCGAGAATTTCATGAGTATTTCAGTAAAACATTTCAGTGCTCGAGTTAGACAGTAAATTTAGTCTTAAAGCATAATGTGTAGATTGCTTGTATATTTGAAACATTTATCGTTGCCTGTTGGCAAGAAATTCATGAGTATTTCAATAAAACTTTTCAGTGCTCAAGTTAGACAGTACATTTAGTTTCAAATCATAATGTGTAGATTGCTTGTATATTTGAAAACAGTTATCGTTGCCTGTTGGCAAGAATTCATGAGTATTTCAGTAAAACAATTCAGTGCTCAAGTTAGATAGTAAATTTAAATTAAATGATGAGTCGTATAGTGCCTGTATATTGGGAAACATTTATTGCTGTAATAATCGATAATTAAAAGAGTATCCCATTAAATAATTAGTGTTATCATACTTCGTATTTTATTTAATTAATTCACTGCAGAAAAGAATACTCCATAATAATTGTTGACTGGCTAATAAAATATAATATTCTACGAAAGTTGCTACACTGAAAAAAATTGCACAGTGTCTAATTAATAATTCCAGTGTCATTTTCTTTTAATGTGCAAGTTCTGATTGTCTGGCGCTGTAGATACGAGGTCATATTAAAAAATAAGCGAATAAATTTACCCACTATAAAAAAAGCTCCGTTTCAATGATTTTATTAAAACATCACTGATGTGGCTTACATTCATTTCATTATATTTAATATACCTGAGAATAGAAAGTAAGTACTGGTAGGAGGCATAAAGTGGTTTTCAACTAGGTAGCGAGTATGGGTAGTTGCCCAAGTGTAAAGGAAATTATTTTACGTCGAAATTATTAGGGTGTCAACACACTGGTACTGCGAACTCGGTTACAGATAATGAACAGAGATTGACGAAAATGCCGTAAAAATACAGTAAGTAATCAACTAAGGTAAATTGGCGTTCATTACACGTGCTTTCATTGCTTATTATTACATATACGAGGGAGCGTAAGAGCTTTTAAAGTAGAGTAATATAGAAACGCTGTGCGGGTGTAGCAAACTAATCGCATCGTTTTACTTCTTTGTTTAACGTTTTTAAGCAACGATAATTCATATTTATCCACGAATATAATTTTTTATCAAATGAGAAAAACTGAAATAAAACGGCTAGTTGTTAGAACTAACTTACCCTTTCCCAAGTCCTTGAAGGTGAGAACAATTATCACAACACAGACGATTTGCGTAATCCAACTGTTCAGCGCACTGCTTGTAGCTAAAAACAGACAATCAGCGGAAGAGAAGATAGATCGGAGCAGTTTCGTAAACGTGATCGATAGTTATAGTGAGGTAAGTTTTAGAGTACTGACGCGACATTCGGTGCGTACTCTCGTGGTAGAGATTTTGAGCGAGATAGACTCCGCAACTATTATTGCGAATATTGGGAGCTTGATATTCCTTAATAATATTGTTTAAGCATTGAATATATTTTTTTTATTAAAAGAAAGGAAGATAACAAATATCCAAACTACTTATAAATATACAACCACCATGCAGCAAATTTTGCCGTCCAGACCTCGCCCAAAAATCTAAAGTCCATTGGCACTGCACTAGTGCGATTTTTTAACTGAACCCAATTAACGCAAGTAAAAAAAAATACTTGGTAGAATCAAAATACTATTATAAAAAAAAAACATTTATTAACTATTCAAAACAATAATATTCTAGATTATCATTTTCATACGTTTTTCTTCGTACTACGATCAATCGAGTGTAAGTTTGCCTAAGTTACCTTTAACATCAACGTTTGGTAATGTCTCTGTAATAATTCCAGTTGCAACTGTTTGGTTATTCTCCCGGATTGTGAACTGCTGTCCAGAGGTCATCACCATTTTACAGAGAAGTGTCAATTTAATACTACCATGCTCACCTGGCATGATCATGCTTATGTTGTCTACAAAGAGATGTTTAACATTAGTTTGGGTTAGGTTAGTTTAGCCTATCAATGCCACGTTCAATCCCTGGTATTGGTAAAGAATAAAACAGATTTATTTCAAACCGTACAAAATATGTTTTAAACTATGTTTTTTATACAGATTACTTTAAAATAAAATACTTAAAATACGGCTTTATCTTTTATTTTTAAATAAATAATGGGTTTAATGAAAACCAAAAATAGATATTTTTTAATCTTCAGAAGCGATGTTAAAAAGTGCGTTTTGTCAATTTTTGACCCTTATGTAGGATTTTCATTTTAAGATGTAATAGGTTTAATTAAGTCGTGTATAAATATGAAAAAGCCACACAAAAAAAATAGCATTGTTTGTGAAGCAACATTTGCATTATTTACCACCCAAAGATGAAGCCGCCACAACAATATCAAGTGACTCAGATCTCAACCCATGTTGTTGTTGTAGTAGATATTTGAAATTCGGTACATCAATTTGGTGTTATAAATTTTTTTTATGTTCTGCACACATACAAAAGGAAAATCCTATGCCACTCAACGAGCGGTGCATATGCGGAAAAGATGGTGGACGCTGGACTTGACCACTTGAAGCGCTGTAGGTTGTAATTTTCGGGAAAGACGTTACTCGGAAGTCCATTCCAGAGCGTGGCAGTCCTCCAGACAAAGGAGTCCCGCAATAGGGATGTACTAGGTGTTCGAAACTGAATCGTATGTTGATAAGCAGCTTGTGTCTGACGGGTATTTTTGTTTGGCACAACACTGGGTGGAATTATAAGTGCCAGCTCGTTCGAACACCTTCCGTAGTAGTATCGATAGTAAAGAGATAGGTCCACCACTTTTCTTTGATGTTCAAGGGTATCAAGGTCTTTAATCAACTCTGGGTCTACGACACGACGGACTGCTCTCCTGTGTATGGAGTCCAATATCTTGAGCAAGTGTTTGGGTGCCGAGCTCCACACATGGGAACAATATTCCAGAGATGGTCTTATCTGGGCCTTATAGAGCAGTAAGAGCTGATGAGATGTATACAACTTTTTTGCTCTATAGAGTGCTCCTAGATTTTGTGCTGCTGCCTTGGCAACTTTGGCGACCTGTGTTTCAGATTCCATCTTGGTCGATTTTCTAAACAAATAGAGATGTGCTCGTAGGCACTATAATTTACCATAGGGGCTAGTTCTAAAGTGACCTTGTAAATAAAACAAAGACCTTTAGCATTATATGAATATTTTACTAAGTTATTTTACCTGAAAATAACTGGAAGCTCATAAATAAACAAAATATAAACATTAAATGATTGTATGTAGTCAGTGCTACATGGATAATATATGTCGATGCTAGATATCGACCTTGAATAATATCACAAGAATAATACTCTTAAAAGCTAAAGCATTGCATAAACAGTTGTAATTCTAAACTAGTATATGATTATAAACATAACCTTGAAGCTATGTACAGTTAAATGCTCATTAAAGTCCCTGCTATGTATGAGCTCGGTCAGCTGAGATAACCTTGAGTTGAAATACAGCAATATACAAACAATGATAACAGGATAAATATTACCTTAATGTCCACCTATAAGCTAATATGTACACTATGTTCACAATTGACGAGCAACGTTCAATGGGGAAAGTCACTTTAAAAAACACTTGCTAAGTCTCTTGCTAGCTTCTATATACAATGTGGCTCGATTTCTTGCAAATAAGAATGACTGGAATGTAGTAGATTGAGATGCTATGCAGTTATTGCATATATTATGACATGGATACCCTTGTGAATGCGGTTTTTTGGTACGCGCATAAATTATTATAAAAAACGCTATGCAGGTCGCATAGGTAAGCTGAAATCCGCGTAGGGGATATATTCTTGTGAAAACTTGAGTATATTGGCAGACTAGTGCCGTTTAATCCTT
>JAEQML010055216.1:0-36491 GCA_016904865.1 Pissodes strobi | reverse complement strand
TGGTATTTTTATCCATATCGTAGATAATATTTCGTTTATTATTTACTTATTTGTTATAATACTAAGTAACTATTACAAAGTAGTATCATTAATGAGCTATAAATGAGACAGAGAATGCCAATAGTTGTTCATAACAAATAAATAATCCAAACATTAATACGTAGTCATATTCATATCATTTATTCCTAATAGAACGCTCCCCGTATAAAAATAATCGAGCGGCAGTTCATATTGATCGTACACCGTAGCTGCAGCCATTCGTTTACTGTACAGTGGCCGAGTGTGGTCAAGGTCAACGGCAGTATTTTCCACGGCATGCTGGAGTGAGCGGACTTATTAGAATATCTATAGAAGGTGGTATTGTAAAGCTCTTGAGCCATATAATGTGTTAATAATTGTGATTATATAAATATGTTTGTGATACTTAGGTTAGGTTAAGATTAACTATTATAATTGTATACCTATATTTCATTTTATATTGGGCATTGGCCCGTTAATAAATAATAAATAAATATCATTACAACTCTCGGGAAAATTTGGAAACACATCTTGTTAAGCAATTTGTTTAATATATACCATGCGCGCCATGCGCGGTGGCTTGACGGTGAAATACTTGCCTATGTTTGGAGGACATGATTATAGCCAAGGAAACAACCGTTGTTACTTTTAAAAACTTGCAAATGAGAGAAATGTTACAGCGAACATTTGTTTGTCATTGATTTCTATGAAAAGTATGTTCAAATGTTAATGGCCGTGTGACATATGAGTACACATTCTCATGTACACTGCACATAACAAGTAGTGGTAGACATATTGTCGATTATTTTAGGACCTTATTTTTACAAATTGTCATCATACTTAAACATATACCTCCGAAACTTGTAGGAGGTGCATTTTCTCGCACTGATGGAAAGTCAAAGATAAATATAAAATTGAGTGTTCTTGCGAACGGCACACCAGAATTGACAATGTATTCGCATAGAAATGCAGGAATGCCTGCAGGCCTGTACATTGTATTAGGTATACGACTCATAATTTTTCTCCCCACATTTACCACATATTTTCTGATAAATAATAAAATAATATTTTTGAAATCAAGGTTCTATAGAGGCGCTGCAGCTGGAGAGTAAGCTGGTGAACAAGTTAATAAATATTTATAAATTGTGTGAGTCGGCCAGGCGAATGTTATAAAATGTGTGATATATCAAGACGGTCGAAAGTAGAGAAGCACTTCCTTAATTTAAAACAAGTATGGGATAACTAACTATATTTCATCTTTGTCTCTTCCACGTCATCGTCACCCGCGCCAAACTCGCCTCACTTTCTCTGCCAAGAATCGATCGTTGAACGTATATTACGTTTTACCATTCGTATCAGCGAATATGCATAGAATAAATTATTGTATTACTTAACAGAAAGCATGTGGTAAAATATGGGGAGAGAGAGTTATGCGTCGTATACCTAATACACCGTGCATGCCTGTAGGATATTCTTCGTTTCTGTTTTACGTAGATGAAATTTCAGTTCTAGTATATATGGTTCACAAGCACACTCTATTTTTTAGTTTGCAAATGCGATGATAGGAATGGTGGAACAGAATGAAACGGCGGCTCATTCAACGATGGATTCTTATCGGAGAAAGATGGGCAAGTTCGGTGCGGTTAACGTGGAAGAGATGAAGATAAAAGATATCATGCTTGGTTTGATTTGTGAACGGGCTTCTCAACTTTCGATTCGCCTCGCCGTACCATACATTTTATAACGTTCCATTTTCCATATCACATATTTTTTAAAGTCACCGAAAAGCATTCACCAACTTACTCTTACTCTGCGGGTACTATATCAAAAAAACTTCACTTCAATAAAATTAGACACGATAATTTATTCACGAGTTAGATTATGGTGAAAAACAAACATATTGAAATTATTATCAAACATTCAAGAGGTGCACCCTCTCCACACGAAGAAACAAATAACATTCTCTAATTAAAGTGATCATCTAAAAAATATTCAGTAAATAGCAAATTCAAAATATTACTTATTTGACGCTTTCTCTTAATGTAACATCATTGGGTTGATAAAATATTATATTGCATACCTATTCTATATTGGTATCCACGAAATAAAGTAATAAACAGATCTTCAATTTTGTTTAATATAGATGAAATCAGCACAATCTGATTTCATATCTAAGACGTTTTACCAAATAAAAGCTTCTAAATAAATTTTTAAATAAAAATAAATGTAACTTAATTTAAGTAGATTTTGCAATTTTCTGCGCTTTATTTTATAAAAATAGATGTTCCAGTGTTATCTACAAAAGTATTTGAATTTCGGAAATATATTCGTGTAGTGCCTGCTATGGTTGGAATCATAGTAGAGTATCCCGTTTACTAGCAAAGATGGAAAGCTGCGATTTTTACGAAACTTCTATTTTCCTTTATCAAACAAAATATGTCATAATCAGAATTTTCATAGCCCTCACCGATTTCGCCATACACACAGGGCATTACAAATTCGATGCGATAGCATCAGTATACCTATATCGGTAATCTTAAGAGATACAGCGTAGCTTAAATTGAGACCAAGTTGCCATAATTTGGTTCCAAATTAAGTGCCGCTGAGAAATATAATAAATTTCTTTTGACTTTATTTGAGAAGACATATTAAAGCAAATTGCACTTTCTCATTATTACTTTTTCTCCTCTAAAAGATGACCGTGTCACATTATATATCCGACGATTTGTCTTCGGTCCTCCGTCATGGACAAAATACGGCCCTCTATTTTTCTTGCAGTTTTAATAGCTTTTCTCGGTTCAAAAGCGTCAAATTTACCTTCCAGGCAACTGCTGACTTAAAAAATCTTGAACAGCATGGTGTTATACGGTGGCGCTCCATCCTGCTGAAACCAGAGAATGGGCCGCCTAACTAATGGAACATCATTTAAAAAACCTTCAAATCTCATATTTAAAAAATGCAAATATCTTTCAATTTGTTATTTTTGTCGCTTTTACTTCTTGGCCACAGATAAAACAACAAACCTCCTCTGTGTATCTCCAGGCATTAGTTTTTGGGATATGTTGATCGCAAAGGTTTATTTGGTATTCTCCAGACTTTAACATGAATTGTTGGTTGGCCCACTGTATCAGCGATTTGTCTAGTGACAGTGTTCCGTTATTATTGATCTAAAACACATTTATTTATGCCTGGAAAAATACTTGCTTAATAAAATGAAAAAATATTTAATTTAGTACTACTTCGGTTACTTGTTCTGTCGCTTTACTACCATGCTTATTTCTGCCTTTTTCTAATGTCCTAAATTCACTGAGTTGTTTATCCAACCTCTGGAAAAAAACAACTTGTGAGGTTGTTGTTGCTCAGGATATTCTTTCAAGTACATCTCAGACGCTTTTTTTGGATATAATCGACAAAAATAGCAACCATTTAACGTAGATACAAAAAAACAACAAAATAAGCGTCAACAACTCAAGATTTATTAAACTAAAATTTGTATTTATCACTCAATTATTTGTGCACTACCTTTCTAAAAATAACTACTTTAGGAACAAATTGATTATTATTTAATGGAACTTACTCAATAACTGCTTATCAATACGGAATTAAAACGCAATCGGAGACCCAACTTAAAAAAAATATAATTATTATTGACAGTGTCCACTGACAGCTTTGTTACATTCCTATAGCAACAACCTGTACCTATTCACCGACACCGGTCTAAGGGTACGTCCATAGTGCACCGCTTCTCGCTTCTCGTTTTACCGCGGCAGACTAGCGATAAAAAATTGTATATAGGAATGGTAGCGCGTGGCCATAGTGCGCTTACAGCTTTTTCAACCCGCTTAATCAGCTTTTGCGCTACCATTCCTTTATAAATTTTTTATCGCTAGTCTGCCGCGGTGAAACGAGAAGCGAGAAGCGGTGCACTATGGACGTACCCTTAGTCTAAGCCGCATTGTGAACCCACTTATCTTTAATAATAATTATTATTACTATTAAAAAGAGATGTTTTTGCATTAATTTGTCGACATTTGAAGAAAAAACAGCATATTTTATTTGGACGAAAAGTTACTTTCCATGGCTTGCTCTCTATTACCAGCCTCACTCCGTGCGGCTGTTAAACACGAGCGCGCCATGAAAAGTAACACTTTTCCTTCATATAAAATAACATACTATTTACTGTCAAGCGGATAAAAAATGATTTTCTTCCTACTTCTATTATATTAAGTTGATCTTCTCTATCGATAGTAACCCTTTAGAGATCTGCTACTGGGACATCTACTTGCGCTTCCAGTCTTTCGATGGCTATAACGATTTTTTAAAATTACATTCTTAGTTTTTCTTAAAGTATCCGCAATTTCAACTTGCCTGAATCTACGTTGATGCAATATGGCACTAAAATTAAGTTTACCTAGAGACAAATAGTGCATGTACATTATAAATATGAAATAATCCCAATTTTAAAAGCCTTGATGATAGTTCACATTTCAGAGTCGTTTCCTCTGCAACAACTATTGCTGAGCGGTTTAAGTGGCAACTATGGCCCAGATAAACCCACACCAGATGCGAAACCTCCCACCTAACGCATGAAACAAAAATTCGTTTAAAGCTCCGCCTCCTCGGGATGGCCAGCCATCCCAAGAAATAGTCAGGGCAAGCTCTAGTGTGATTCTAAACGCGAGCCACGCGAGTCTTTTGGTTTAGTCCGAGAACGTTACGAAAAATAATTAATCTTTAATTTAATTTTGTTAAAAATGCCTGGTTATAAGGGCCTTTATATGAATTGTTCTACTAGAAGCGAAAAAACATTATTTAAATTACCACGCGATCCTGAAAGTTATGTATAAATGTTGTTTAATGCACTGGCAGACACAATGTTATACTCAAATCTTTTTTAAATACAATTAATGTTATGCAGTGTCCGCCAGAATATTGGCCACATATGGGATAAATTTTTATTATTATGATATCGGAACTTTTGTTTTAACCAACCAATTCTGCATGTCTGACAATCTACAAATGCATTTTAACATTAAAAATGTTTCTGTTTACCTAGTATAGGGCCTCAAATCGTGAAAAAGTGCATGCTACATTTGCCCCATTCATGACGTCATACGCTGAGAGATCGTGTTAGTTTGTTTATTTAAACCTAAATTTGATTATAACATATCGAAATCGGTTCAAATGACTAAAACAAATTGGAACTAACTGAAACTAACCGAAAGTTTATTGAACGACTAACCAAAAGCACCAAAACGGGCTAAAACATATCGGAACAGGTTACAAAAATTAAAGTAGGTTAAAAGTAATCAAAATGAACCGAATTTTGGCTACTAACCAAAACTAACCGAAAACATTAAATTTGATTATAACGTGTCGGAACCGGTTCAAATAACTAAAATAAATTGGAACTAACTGAAACTAACCGAAATATGATTGGCCCACTAACCAAAACTAACCATAAGCGCCAAAACAGGCTAAAACTTATCGGAACAGGTTACAAAAATTAAAGTAAGTTAAAACTAACTAAAACGAACCGAATTTTGGCGACTAACGAAAACAAACTACAAACATTAAATTTGATTATAACGTATCGAAACCTGTTCAAGTGACTAAAATAATTTGGAACTGAAAGTAAACGAAAGTTAATTGAATGACTAACCAAAACTAACCAAAGGTAACTAAAAGCACCAAACCGGGCTAAAACTTATCAGAACAGATTACAAATGTTAAGTTAAAACTAACCTAAATTAACCGAATTTTGGTGACTAACCAGAACTAACCAAACACATTAAAATTGCTTATAACGTACCGGAACCGCTACAAATGACTAAAATAAATTAAAACTAACTGAACTTTACCGAAAGTTGATTGAACGACTAACTAACCAAATATAACCAAAAGCACCAAAACGGGCTAAAACCATTGATTTGTATAGGAGTGGATAAGCAATAGCCGCCTGTCGCACTACTCAAAAGTGGCAACCTATGGGCGAAAAAACAGGTTTCTGCGCATGACAAAATCGACGCAAAATGGAAAAACGTAAACAAAGAAGATACCGTTTGGACATGCGCACTAAAACACTTGCCGTCTCAGCAGGCGTCGGTCAGGACCGAACTTGGCTTTTGTCTTTGACGTGTTTTCGTTTTTGACGGCGCTGCGTTTTGAGTTAATAATTCGAGTTTTTACTTTTTTTTACTTTCTTTGGACTTAGTGTCTGTAGTTGCTTAATTAGTTTTAGTTTAGTGGTTCACGTTTGTGGTTTGTGCGTACCCTATTTTGGTTTTCGTTTAAATTGAACAATACGCATATAAACAATTGGCGATGCTACCAAAATAGAATCCCGAAAGTGTATGGTTGTGTTTTGTAGTAGTAGAGGCAAAATACCCGGGATTTCCTATTTCAAGTAAGTCTAATTATTATAAGTATTACTTATTTATACCTTATTGCTTGTTTCACTATGCTAACTGCGGCCCATTTCACAATCGGCAAGACTCCTCTACCGAATATTTGGTGAAATAATCACTTTCGAAGTCCGGGCCTGCCTATTTACCTTCACGGTGCAACAACTAGCTTCTACTAATTTTCTAATGCGCAGGTCCAAATTGAAATCTCTTTGTTTACATTTCGCGGTCGTAAATTTGCCATGTTTGGTCTATTTATTGCTTATCCACTCCTATACAAATCAATGGCTAAAACGCATCGAAATAGATTTAAAATATTGAAGTAAGTTCAGACTAACTCAAATTAACCGAATTTTGGTGACTAACCAAAAACATTAAAAATGTTTATAACGTCTCGGTATATATGACTAAAATAAATTGGAACTAACAGAATTTTACCTAAAGTTGATTGAACGACTAACCAAAAGAAAGTAGAAGTATCAAATCGGGCTAAAACGTATCGAAATAAACTAAAAATATTAAAACTAACCCAAATTAACCGAATTTTGGTGACTAACCAAACATAACCAAAAACACTAAAATTGTTTATAACGTATCAGAACTGGTTAAAATGATTAAAATAAATTAAAACTAACTGAAATTAACTGACAGTTGATTGAACTACTAACCAAGACTAACCAAAAGCATCAGAAAGGGCTAAAACATATCGGAACATATTAAAAATATTAAGGTAAGTTGAAACTAACTTTAATTAAGGACCTAACCGAATTTTGGCGACTAACTAAAATTGATCAAAACATTAAAATTGGTTATGATGTATAGGATCCGGTTTAAATGACTGAAATAAATTGAAACTATCTAAAACTAACCGAAAACCGATTTAATGACCAACCAAAACTAATGAAAAGTAACCATAAACACCAAAAAGGGCTAAAACGCATCGGAACTGATTAAAGTTATTAAAATCAGTAACTAACCCAAATTAACCGAATTACTAACCAAAACTAATCAAAAGTAACCATAAACACCAAAATGGGCTAAACCTATCGGAAATGGTTAAAGATATTAAAATAAGTAACTAACCCAAATTAACCGAATTTTGGCGACTAACTAAAATTAAGCAAAAACGTTTAAATTGGTTATAGCGTATCGGAACCTGTTCAATTGACTAAAATAAATTGGAACTGGCTGAAAGTAACCGAATGTTGATTGAATTACCAACCAAAAGTAACTAAAAGCACCAACACGGGCTAAAACGTTTCGAAATAGATTAAAACTATGGAAGTAAGTTAAAACTAATACAAATTACCCGAATTTTTGGTAACTAGGCAAAAACACTAAAATTGGGTATAACGTATCGGAAGTAGTTCAGATGGCTAAAAAAAAATTAAAAGTTACTGAAAATTAGCCATTCTGGTGCTTTTGGTTAGTTTGGGTTAGTTTGGTTAGTCGTTTAACCAACTTTTGGTTAATTTCAGTTAGTTATAATTTATTTTAGTAATTTGATGCGGCTCCTATACGTTATTACCAATTTTAGTTTTTTGGTTAGTCATTCAATCAACTTTCGGTTACTTTTAGTTAGTTCCAATTTATTTTTAGTAGTTCGGATAACTAAAAAAAAAAATAAAAAGTTGCTGAAAATTAGCCATTCTGGTGCTTTTGGTTAGTTTGGGTTAGTTTGGTTAGTCGTTTAACCAACTTTTGGTTAATTTCATTTAGTTATAATTTATTTTAGTCATTTGATCCGGCTCCTATACGTTATTACCAATTTTAGTTTTTTGGTTAGTTTTGGTTAGTCATTCAATCAACTTTCAGTTACTTTTAGTTAGTTCCAATTTATTTTCGTCATTTAAACCGGCTGCGATACGTTATAACCAGTTTAAATGTTTTTGGCCAATTTAAGGTAGTCGCCAAGTTGCCAGACTTCGGATAAATTCAACTTACTTTAATATTTTTAATCTGTGCCGATATGTTTTAGCCCTTTTTGGTGCTTTTGTTAGCTTTGGTTGGTCGTTCAATCAACTTTTGGTTGATTTTAGTTAGTTTTAAATTATTTTAGTCATTTGAACCAGTTCCGATACGTTATAACCAATTTTAATGTTTTTGGTTAGTTTAAGTTAGTCGCCAATATTCGGTTAATTTGTGTTAGTTTTAACTTACTTCAATATTTTGAATCTGTTCCGATACATTTTAGCCCGTTTTGGTGATTTTATTTGCTTTTGGTTACTTTTGGTTAGTTATTCCATCAACTTTCGGTTACTTTTAGCTAGTTCCATTTTATATTAGTCATTTGAATCGGTTCCGATATGTTTTAATCAAATATGATGTTTTTGGTTAGTTTTGTTAGTCCTTAAAATTTGGCTCGTTTTGGTTAGTTTTAACTTATTTTAATGTTTGTAACCTGTTTCGATACGTTTTAGTCCGTTTTGGTGCTTTTGGCTAGTTTTGGTTAGTCGTTCAATCAACATTCGGTTAGTTTCAGTTAGTTCCAATTTATTTTAGTCATTTGAACCGATTCCGTTACCTTATGATCAAATTTAAGTTTAAATAAACAAACTAACACGATCTCTCACGCGTATGACGTCATGTGGCAAATGTAGCATGTATTTTTTCACTATTTGAGGCCCTATATTAGGATAACAGATACATTTCATTGTTACATCGGCATAAAATAAAGCGTATTATGGAAATTTCTGTAAAAAAGTCAGAGCAGCCATAATAACACAAGATTTCCATGACCGCCTGTTGAGAAAAAAGAAAGTGAGTGGCTATTGCAAATTTTTATTATTCCTGAACCAGTCCACCAAATGAAAACGTGTTTTCATTTAATTGGTGCAGACCAACTATTTTAATTTTGAAGAACAATTCTATAATCATACCCAGATTATTTGGTGCAGGCCGCGTATAACCGCCACGTCAAGGTTAAAGTTGGCTGGCCAGGAATTTGCCGATCTTTTGCATCTGGTGTGGGTTTATCTGGGACTATGGTATATACACGGTGGCTCAGAATTCATGGGCAATCTCTCCGGTTCATATAGATGAAGTGAAAACATCATCATATGTAAAAAAATATTTCGCTATTAATTTCTGAGTAGTTTATATGTCTTATCTTAATTACTAATTTGATCCCTTACTCAGGATTTATGATTTTCACATGCTTAATAGTTTCGCAATAACGTATAATCACAATTTTATACAATCATTTGCTATTATTATTATGTTACCATCGTGATGCATCAGCTGATGTAAAGTGTGGCAAACTTATTTGGAACAGCGACGTTTGAGGAGCGAAGAGAGGAAAAATGGTTTGCAGCCAATCGCCTTGATGCACTTTGTCGCGAGGACGATGGAAACTTGACGCACCTGTTGCCGGATGTATCGGGCAAATAGATATAAAGGTCGCAAATTTATTTAAATTGATAATGTGTAAAATAGATTATGAATTAAAGTTGAAGTAATAGTAAAGTTCCAGTTTGGATATTACTTTTTATTTTCAATGAGTTAATGAGTATATTAAATTATGTGTTTATAAATAATAGGTATAAATATTAATTCTCAAAAAACTACTCGACAACATCGCCAATTTTTTGTCCGCATTCTTTCCGTTGTTCCAGTTCATGATACAATAAACGGAAGGTATGATACCTAACCGTCTCAAATTCGTTCGCTCCGCGCATTGACGTCATTGCGTGATTGGCTTCTATTGAAATGCATACGTTTATAGGCACATAATCATTATTTTTTACCTATTTTCCCTATTTTTTAAGAAAATTTGTGTCCTGGGTGAAATTAAAAACTAATTATTACATATTAATACTATAAAAATACTAATAAAAAAATGTATATATTCAACATAACTTTTATGGTGAATGGATCAAAATAGTTGTATTAAGAACAGCATCTTTTGAGAAGCGTAATAAACTTTTTTATTACGCAAGCATCATAATCAACGATTATCGCACGCTGCAGCGTGCATAAAATGATGTTTATGATGCGCCCACGATACACATATAACGGTACGCTCTTGCGCAGGCAGAACCTCCCACACAGAAACGTGTGACGTCACCCGGGAACGATGCTTTCGATTCTGCTATGTAAGCGTGTGTAGAACATATGTTTTGAAATGCAATATTCGCAGTTTTGGGGGATTTAAAAGGGCATTTTCGATAATAGGTACGTTCCTAATTATACGTGTACGTGTGTTAACTAAAGAATAAAAGCAATTTCATTCCATATTTATATTACTAATTATAATTAATATATTATACATAGTTTTACTCTAGAAAATAATTTAAATGTATAAATGGTTATTTAAGTATTATTTCAACATTTGAGAACTAAGTAAAAAGTCGAGACGAGATTGGTTGATGTGATGTTTATACTTGATGCGTAGAATCGAGAGGCACGCGGTCATGATAGTATTGTTTTATAGTTCATTCCTTCATAAATTAATTTTTTCTTAATTTAAAAAAATTACGTAAATTCAAATATTCTGTACGCCATGCCACTGAAGTAGATCAGCTGAGCAAAGTTCTTTTTGATTCTAATATCTAAGCCCATAACATATCCAAAAATAATAAAAAAAATCCCTTGCAAATAAAAAGTCATTAAGCATTAAAAAATTATTCAATTTAATTTAGCCCACAAGATATAGTTTTACCAAACTTAAAGTACCTACAATTTTAATTTTCTTTGTATTGACCTCATTATTTAATAGTCAATATTCTGAACCCTTTCAAGTATTTTTTGCCCATTTTTACATATTTATTTCATTTCCACTGAAGTAGACTCGGTTTGCAAAGTACTTTTTGATCCCAATACCTTAATCCATAATATATCCAAAAATCTTTGAAAATAAAAAAGTAATTTTTTACATAATAATTTTTTTATCATTCCATTAAAAATGTTTCAGTGCTTTGTTTTTTTTCTCAATAAACTAGCAAAACAAATGAGTTTTTTTATATTTTATATTTTCAAGAAATTTCAAGATTTTGTTGGTTTCTTTCCAAGAAATCTTGAACTTGAGAACTAATTTCTTGTCTTGTCTTGAAAAACAAGGATCATTTCTTGTCATGATTTTGTCTTGAAATCAAGACAAGATCAAGACAAAATCAAGAAGTTGTCAAGGAAATGACGACCCCTACATATCGTACTGGATTTGGTTAAGAAAGTAGTTTTTTAAAATATACCATTTTTTAAATATAATACTAATTAACAAAAAGTGAAGGCCAAAATGAAAAAAAAAAAAAATTCTTCACAAAAGTTTTGCTTATGTCTTGACAAGGTAATAGACCAAATCCCATATTTTTTGCTTGTAAGCTAACAAACATATCACAATAAAATCATATACATATCGTAACGGATTTCGTTAAAAAGTAGTTTTTAATATATACCACTCAATTAACAAAAAGAAAAGGCCCAAATGAAAAAAAATATTCTTCATAGAACTGTATAGAAACTTAACCTTAAAAAAAAATTAAAAAAACAACGGGATTCGAACTCTGACCGCGCCGCTCCGCCAATAGAGCCGCCGAATCGAGACCTAACCACCTAGACCACTCGGCCACGAGAGCTGTTGGAACAGAACTATTGCATCGCGAAGACATGGCGCGATTAGGTGCGCAAATCAATGAACTTTTGTAGCGCTACAGAACGTAACCGATTTTAGCACCCTGGTACCATCGTATGTGAGCATGTGTAAATATTCGTCCCGGCGCGCGTTAAGAAGTTTCACTTCAATCACACTTCAATAATACATGTTGCTTTATTTTTTTTCCTTATTTAAATTTTGGCAAATATTTTTTAACCACATAGTGTCTGGCTGGACCGTGAACCGCGTCTTGATCGTGGTATATCTAAAAAGAATGTTTAAAGAACGGAACTAAGGCACAGCAGCACCCGAATGTCGGATTAGCGGCAGATAAAATCACAATACGGTACGTGAAATTAAGATCCATCTCTAGCCATAGGATCTCCCTTTAGAGTGTGTGCCACTGCCATAAAAAATCATGTAAATCGTGGAAATATGTAATAAAAATAATAAATAATAAAGTAAAGCTTTAATAATTAAAGATACTCACCATCTTTTATGATAATTCCATCTTCTCTTCGACAAGCACGAATCCACTGATTTGCTAACTCATGTTTAGGAAAACGAAAATATTTAATATTACTCCCTTTGGTGGTCCTATTATTGTTCTTACAAGTAGCCACAACACAGTTCGGCATAATTATACTATAAGTTTTTAATTTAAATAATCCTATAACATATATAAACACAAAACAAATCTAAAAATTAACTTAATTTCATAAACTATGACAGCTTCAAAAGGAACATTTTTTCCCGGGTGACGTAGATGCGCGGGTGAGTCAAAAACGAGTCTAGAAATCAGCATACCGTTATATGTGTATCGTGGATGCGCCTACTTTTTTAAAGGTTGCTATAGAAACATTTGATCATGTCAAATGTGACAGAATAATATATTTGTCAATATATCCCTTAAGTTTAATATTTAAAACATTTTTGAGATTATGGTGCATTCGTAATAAAAAAATGGCGTATGACATACGTGTATAAGATGCCTTTAAAGCCCTTGCGACTTACAAAACACTCCGCTGCGCGTCGTGTTTTGAAATATGTCGCGCGTGCTTTAAAGGCCCTCTTATACACTTATATCATAATATACTATTACTTTTATTTAAAAAACGTTTATTGAGTATTGGCCAATCGACAGCAAAAAAAAAGGAAATCGATAATAATATTTTCTCTTAAATAATAATTTTAGTCATCTTTCTTTTTTTAGAAATTGTTAAATTTATCAAATCCATATGGTAGCAAGACCATTAGAGATGGAGTAAAATTAATTTCACATTCCTATCTTAACTTTTCAAGAGCTATCTGACGGTACTAATTAGCAGGTGGTACCATGGGTACAAAATCTGGTACATCGGTATGTACCACTGGCAGGTGGTACCATGGGTACCCAATCTGGTACCACGGTAGGTACCATTGGCAGGTGGTACCATGGGTACCAAATCTGGTACCTCTGTAGGTACCATCAGTTAGCACCATCAGATAGCTCTTGGAAAGTTAAGATAGGAATGTGGAATTAAATTTACTCCAACTTTAATGGTCTTCCTGCTACCAATGTGAAAAGAAGCCACAGTACCGATTTTCACCTGTTTATAGCTGTGTAACTACTAACTCTAGAGGTATAACATCATACATCAAATTTAATATGCTTAGAATTTTAAGTAGAATCCAAAAATGTAATAAAATATAGGTAGTTTCATATAAAAAAGTGTAACTTTCTTTGACCACCCTGTATATAAAAAAGTAAAGATTAAAAAAATACAAAAAAGTAAAGATGGTTTTACTAGGAACAACTTTTGTTTTTATTTTTTTTTGCAACCATCGTAGTCTTCGAGATAAGTTATAGGCCCGTCTTAATAACGGGCCACCCTGTACATAGTCATCTTCCTCAAAATGTTTTGAGCAAATACGTGCAGAAGTTTTATTAAATTTATCCTTACGAAAATACAGGTGAATCCATTTACTACACATATTTTGTCTTTGGGAAAAGTGAAACACCTTATATTCCTATCAAAGTTTTTGCCTTGGTTATCCACCTTACATCCGTCCACAGCACACCTCATAATTAAACATTTTTTAATTAAAAATACCAACAAACATCGTCTAAGGAACAGTAACGCCAACAAAATTTAAATCTAAAACATACGAATCACGAATCTCAAATGCAAAGCACACGTTCGTTCATGTTGCAAATGCCGGCCGGCGCGCGGCGCGCTGCGCCAAACAAAGCTCGCAATGACGTCACAGACGAATCGTCGCCTGCGCGATATCATACCTTACGTTTATTGTATCATGGTTCCAGTTATACTTGCCACACTTTATTGACGTTGTACCAAAACTATGCCTGAATATTTATAAATAAACTTTCTTGTACATTTCAGAAAACATTACAATTTCAAGCACAATAATATAAGTGAACAAAATGCAGGTGCTATCTAATAATTTTAATTTATTTTAGATATTCTCCACTCAAACCTGGGGACCATCTGGAGCTAAACGAACAGATGATTGGCGCAGATTTAAACAATCAAAAATCGAGTCAAGAAATCCCAATAGGGGTAACTGGTTCGTGCGTCATATTAGATTTATATTTTTAGGACATTAAATCTAACCCTAAATTATAAAAGCAAAGTGGTCACT
Source organism: Pissodes strobi (assembly GCA_016904865.1). Lineage (NCBI taxonomy): Eukaryota > Metazoa > Arthropoda > Insecta > Coleoptera > Curculionidae > Pissodes > Pissodes strobi. Next base: position 21,836 of record JAEQML010055216.1, on the reverse strand, counting down.
GCAGAACTATGTTAAAGAAGTTACTTGTTGATAAGTAAATGTAATTCCAAACAAAGAGCTTATATTTTCCATTTTCTTGTGTAAATTATTCAATAAGTAAATAAATAAAGTGTTTATTTCTACCTACCATAGCCTGAGAAATAAGTTAGATAGAACTCATTGCAACATAGTTACAAGCCAATTCAGAAAATCAAACATGAAATCGTAGCAACAAAAAACAAAAAACACCTTATTGACAACCAACTATCCGTGATAGAGTAGACCGATTAACTTGAATATTGAAAAAACAATATTCATCTATCTACAGCTCCAAGAAATTCACCGGAAGCTGGTCAAACTAATCAATTTCCTGTAAATAGGATAATTATCACTAGTAATCCTTTTCAATATGTTTTCATTTAAACGCGACCTTGTTCAAAGGTGAAAAATTTTAAACGATGCCTAAGCAGAAACTAATATATTCAAATGTGAGTACATATATGTATACGCTCAAGTCGTCTAGAGACTCCTTGACATTGTAATTTATGTGTTGTGACCTTTTTATTACTTACTATTGGAGTTCTTCTAGCCACCTCTTATTTCAAGATTATATTTTATTACAAATAATATGTGAATTTCAAAATATAAATATGTGATCTGTTCTGATACAAATATTTATGTGTAAAGGATAGGAGATAATTAATATAAGCTGGCCAACTATAACTAGCACTTACATAAGCGTTGATAAAAGTAGTGTACTTCATACCGCATTTACTAACATTCTAAATGTATGAAAGATTGAAAGTTCAAACCGTGATTTGTTTACCTAATGCAGCAAGGTTTGGTTTATACGTATAAGGCTGCACTTTATTTTCGTTGCAATACTCTTTGTCACTATAATAGTGGTAGTTTTCAAAATTATTTCCAGTCGAGCATGTCATTTGCAAATTTGAACGTTAATTCGCTATTATTACCCTAACCAACATTATGCTCTGTATGTGATTAATAAAGATGATAAAGGGCAACATTACTTAAAGTATTATTTGCGCTGATCAACCAATATCGTCCGAGGAAAGAACTATGTTTGCAGAAAGTATTGAGTTTCCATAAATGCCGCTTTTTGCCATTAATTAGTATAAAGAAGGTTTATAAGTTTCTGTTTAATTTTGGTACCTATGTTTGCATTATGTACATGCCTTTTCCATATATTACTGTAATAGGAAATATTCATATTTATGTCATGTAGAATGAGAAACTTTATACTTAATTTCTTTTGTGCTAATTTAAACCTGGTTGAATTCAATAGTAAGCATAGATTTGCTAAGGGTAATATATGCTCTCCTACCATCGGTCTACGTAATAGATTTGTTAAATATGATAATGGAACGAATTACAATATTTATTTTGATAAACCAGTAGATAGATTTTTCGCATCATAAAATAATTCGATGGATTCAAACAGATTTGACATATTCCGTAGTTATAATAAAATAATATAATAAATTATTAGTTACATTTACTGCGATAAAATTTAGTATTATTTTAAAAACCTATTTTATCTCTATGTTGAATCTACGTTTAGATATAATGGGACTAGTCAGCCAATCTCTAATAATTAATATCTTAAACTAAACTCCTGGAGAAGAATAGCGCATCAAGACAATTTTAAATCAAAGACAGCATATTTTAATGTTGCATGGCTAAATATGCGATTGGGAAATAATATATATAGGGTGTGAAATGAGACCCTTGCAGTATTGCTAAATTTAGTTAAATTTGAGAATTTTCAAAATATTTTCTAATTTTCTTTTTCTTCACCAAAATAATTTTGTGGCAGATTATCAAAGAAATTTTCCTTGCAATTTCCGATATTTTCACCTGTTTTCAATATACAATTTTTTCTATTTTTTTTTATATAACTGTAGTCTTAACGTGACACCTTGTGTATGAGACAAATATTTGTCATCTAATTTTTGAATAATAGTTATAGCGTTAAAATGAGCAACAGAAACCATAAATATAGCCTGAAACGAAATTTTTATAAAAATTACGAAATTTTAAATTTCTAAGTTTGTTTTTTCAATGCATTTCCATTTAATCCTATTTTGGATTCATGTCATACTTAGGACAATCACCGTATAACAATTTTACAAAAGTTTTGAGAACAATAAAATATTTTGCATAAACGTGATTTGATTTTGTACTGGAGCTATATTATTATTCTGTAAACAAATATGATGCGCGAGGTATATTGATCCGTGATACTATCTAATATTTGTAATATATTTGATTTGTTATACTACAGAGTAAAACAAACAATATAAAATGTTGAATCTTGTTACAGATATACAGAGTATGGCATAAAAATTAACCTAAAATTGTATTTCCATGTTTACATAATATTTAATAGAGGATAGTTTGCAGTATGCAGTCTGGTAGCAGTAAATGAAGACATTTTGATACACCAGTTATTTTGCGGTACTTTCCCTGGAGATAAATAATTTCGACGATTCACCCCTGGTACATGGTCAGTATGATTTATACCGGGCGCTGGATAAATATGGCTTTTAAGATTAAATTACTTAGAGAGCAAAATAAACAACTTTTATATAGGATATATCTGTCTTATAGTGCGGTGCGTTATTTGAGTTGATTTAAATTTATAATGTTCTTAGGTTCACCTTGTAAATTGTTGCAACTTTTCAATACAATATTCTTCAGCCCGGAAAAAACAATACTTAAATAATTGTTATTCGAGTTGGTGTATAGGGCTCCTAAAAAAATACGCCAAAAAATTTTATATTGATTTTGTTTATCTTCAAGGAAAGCAATACTTACAAAACTGAGTATTTTAAAAATTTTCTTTTGAAAAAAGGAAAGGAAAGCAATACTTACAAAACTGAGTATTTTAAAAATATTCTTTTGGTATCGAGGACATCAATCGTAGCAAATACATGTCTCTATTGCTTTACAGGGACATACTTTGGGACACAACATTTTTTCCCTCAAAAGAGGAGCAATTTTTAAGAGTTAACTATTTAATTAAACACAACTTTTAAGTTAATTTTGATATTTTAACAAGGCATTGTAAAGGACCTTGGCAAATCCTTTCTTAAATCTATTTCTTTTACCATCATATCAAAACGTAAAAATATTTAACAAAATCTAAACTTTTACACAAGTAGGTCCATTTGTTGAGACATAATGTACAGTAAGAGAAGAATACGCCATTTTAAGGCTGATTGTTTTCATCTCAGGATTACCCTCCGAAATTTAGTAAGATCAAGATAAACCATCTTATGCTGAGTTTGCCCCACCGAAATTATAAAAAAGCAGCAAAATAACCTATGTTTCATCATTCAACTGAGACCAAATGGCATACACTCCACTATTAAATATGTAGGCAACGAACTGAAATATTAGGGTTGTTTTTATGCCACACTGTGTAATACCCCAATATAATCGAACATTTTTAAGTTGTTGGTTTCTTGTCTATACTACAAATAAAAAAAGTTGTATGCTTTCAAGAACGAATGTATTTTTCGTTAAGTCCCTTGTTGTTAATCATATATAGCAATAATAGAAATTAAAAAAAAAACGTTTTGATAGGAGTGTTGAGTGTCCTCAAAATTTTTATCAAAATTCATAGCGATAGGTACTGTGATTATTTTAGAAATGACATATTTTCAAACGCTAAGGATTATACGAAATGCAGGGAAAAAAGCAAATAAATAAGAACTTCGTAATTTCTATGTAACTTCTGTTACATCTCGTATTCGTGGTCATATATAGGATCTTATGTTAAAACTGCCCTTATACAAAAATTTGCAATAAGCGTGCATATTGAAAACGAATTAAAATATCGAAAATCGTTGCCAATAGTATTTTTTAACTTGATCAAAGAACAATTTGGCAGAGAAAAAGAAAAATACATATTGGATTTGTGTTAGTTGCAAAAATGCAAATATAGTTCATCTCTATAGATCATTTTTCATTTGAATATGCATTCATGCAAGCATAGGAGCATCGAAAACAGCATCATTAATAAAATATTTATAAATATTTTAAATTTTGATTAACCCCTTTCTTTATTCAGCATTTATGTCTAGCAGTTTATTTCTTAATCACAGACAAAAAATAAACTGTTTACTTATTCATGATCTAAATTACAAATATGCATAAAATGCTGAAATAATTTTGGATTAAGTGCAGTGTTTAAACGCAGCTCAAATTTATTCTCAATCTCGTATTTCAACCGTAAACTATTTTTTTAGAGCTAGTCATATTCCTAAACTGAAAAGTTTTCGAGGTATTGTCACCTGAAGAGTCTAATTTTTTTAAACTTTATGCTTTAGAAACTACAAAACGCATTCGGCGTAAGAATATAATGAATATTTTTGATTGGTTTAGTAGCCGAGGCCTTATGAATAGAGTACCAATAACTAAGAAAGTGGAAAATAATGCATTCTAACTTAACCGTATTGTCGTGCAGTTGATAATATTTCGAAAGCAGTTATTTTTATCTAAAAAAATTTCATAGTATTTACCATCAAATCGGAAAATGAAACAAAAAGCTGCGTTCTGTTTAATATTTTTAAAATATAGGCTATTAACAATCACTCAACTCCAAATATATCAGTTCGTGATATAAGTGAAGAATGCCGCTTGGCTGACCAACCCTCGTGACAAATAATAGAAAATTTAAGTAATTAATGCAAAATAGATAATTTAAGAGTACACATTTCCAATATATCATACACTGATATAGATATCTACTTTTTACGTATAGAATGATCATTTTAAGATACCTTCTTGACAAATCACAACCGCTGAAGAAATCTTGAAATACTTTAAAGACTACTATTTTGAACCCCGATTTGCTAATACTAAATTAATCAATCTTTGAATATTATGCCTTTATTCATGTCATACTCATTCTGATTCATTCAGAGTTAGGAATCTTAACGAGCCATTAAAGTGACGGATCGAAGTTCAAAGTAGTAACCCTTAATCGTTGTAATCATTTAAAGGAATATAAAATGCAAACCTGTATTATTACCTGAATATCTTGTATTAGTTGTATTGGATTCATACTAATGATAAAATGTCAACTCCCAACATAAATTCAACTTTTTTAACTCAAGCGTATCAGGATTTAAAACATTCCGCATATTGCGGCAGATTGAATGTAATACTAAAATTGTAAACAAAAATAGGATTTACCACACATTATGTAATATATGTATTATAACTGAATTGAACGTATATTTATTTCTGCATTATTCGAAATATTTTAGTATTCTCTTCACTATTAATACATATCCATATCTCTACCCTGCACGATTGAGAATTTCAATCATACTTGCGGCGTTGACTGCCAAAGTTGCCTCAGCACCAATTTGCTATTTGATATAAAATATTAAATATTTTATATAAAATGTTTCCCATTTTCTAAAAGCATTCCATAAGGGAATACAGGAACATAAATATTTAATTTGTGATTTTTTCATGCTTTTCCTGAATGCCTTAGAAACAAATGGACGCCACTTTTGCATCTGCTAATTTTATTTATTCTACACATTTGCCACAATAAAATACTCCTCTTTAAACGATAAGGCTTTATTATAGAATATGAAATATTTCCCATTTTCTAAAATCATTCCATAAAGGAACACAAGAACATAAATATTTAATATGTGATTTTTGCATGTTTTTGCTGAATGCCTTAGAAACAAATGGACGCCACTTTTGCATCTGCTAATTTTATTTATTCTGGATATCTACCACAATAAAATACTCCTGTTTAAACGATAACGCTTTATTATAGAAATAAATGACATATTCCTATAGTGAAAAAATAGTGTTGATTTTTAAAGAGTTTTAATAAGTGTGGCATACTGGCGGAGATATAGATTTTTTTCCAGAAGAATAGAGCAAAGGAAGCTTTCCTTTTTTAGATGTTCCGATCCGTCTTGTCATAGTGGTTATTTCGAATCTAAAAGTACCATTTATACTTTCCTTAAATTTAATTTCATATCAATTGAGCCTTCTCACAGGCCTAGTGCTTTCATTGCATTTTCTGTTTACTATATTAGATTTCTCGTCCTGAACATTAATGAGTTTATATTTCTAGCTAATTCCTACAAAATTCTTAAAGAATGTTGTAAATATACACTGCTGGACAAAAAAATTACAAAAGTCGAAAATTTAGATTTAATTTAAAAACGGATATCTTCGAAACGGCTCAACGTACCGAATTACAGTTTTCAGAAATTAACGGGTCAATCCAAGGTAAGTAAGCTACTGAAAAATAAAAATGCTGTGATGGTAGGAAATACCACATACTGTTGACTAAAATCCTATAAACAACATTTTTGTTGTTGAAATGTTCATATTGGGCTAATCGGATTCTGGATATCGCTCTTATAAAAATATACATTTAAAAAATAATATATTTTTCTTCAATTTAAGCTGGAATTTTTTTGGAAATTCTTATTCACTCGAAAACTTTTTATGCTTAACGTAATTTCAACTCTCGATTATAAAGCTACTCATGGGTACTTGGACATTTAGTGTAGTTTGACAAGTACCATATATTGGGAGTACATATTTTCCTATTGTCGGTTATTTCTAAATGTATTTTATTTTGAAGTGAAACTTCTTTACGCACGGTGGGTTAAGTTCGTTTCATGCGAGTCGCTATGTAACGAAAACATGCAATGCTATTTTACCTAGACGAGTTAGTAGCAGTGCGGATCGCTCGCGCTTCAATGCATCCTTAGTTTCAGGCAGAAGTTTCACTTCAGTAGCGTCGTATACGATAACAAGTTTTTTTTTATTAAACATGTGAAGGTATTGCTTTAATAATACCTTTAGCGTTGTGGAACAGGATTATTATTGCTTTTTTACTTGTGTACACAGGGTGTTTAAAATTTACTTCAAAGCTAGAAATAACGATTTTTTTATTTATATTCTTCTTAGTAAAGTCTAAGGCAAAATGGAAATAAACACGGAAAAAATATATTTTAAATCTTTTCCTACAGCATTGTATTGGTTTTTTGCTTTAGTATGAACCACAATTGTTAAGTTCTTTACAATATTTCCTGAAAAAAGAACGATTCGTTTTATATTAGGTAATAGGAAATTGTATCAAGATTAATGGAGTATTTATTAAAGCAGCCCGCACATTATCGCGGAACGGAATGAATCGGAATGGAATGGAGCGGAACGAAAATTTTATAAAACATGTAAATAAGTTAGGGTTCAGACAGATCGGAAGAGCACGGACAGGATCGGATCGGAATGGAATCGCAGGGATTGCTCTGCGAGCGAATTTTTCCGTGGTTTTGCGACAACAAACACAAAGTTATCAAGCTAGCCTAAAAATAAACCATTCATATACAAATCTTTTCCGCGGACTTCCGCGCTAATGTGCGGTGATTCAGAATTTCATTCCATTCCGTTCCGATCCATTCCGTTCCGGGGTAATGTGCGGCCTGCTTAATTCAGCTTTAGTACTGAGTCGTTATAATAAATATTCCCTATTCCACAAATATGTTACTTAACCACATAATTTAATGTTAATATTCCCACAATAATTTTCTATGAAATTGTTGCAAACAAAAGTATTTATTAGGTTACGTATTACACAATACAGAGCCTTGTAGTAAATAGTGTCAAATGGATATTATACCCAAGTTATACTTAAAAGGAGAATTCATATGCTACAAAATTGTAATAAACTTTCAAATCGTTGTGTGGTAAAAATTTCCGCAATATTTTGAAATATCGTTGAGTGTCCGAACTTTATTGTGTTTAGTGCCAAACTATTATTACTTCTGTATTACAATTATGAGCAAATATATATTACAGAAATTTGTACTAAAGTTCTTGAAAGTTATAGTAAACATTACCGAATTATTTTGGATTTTAAGTATGAAATGCCGATAAGCCAATAAGAAATAAATGAACTTTAAAATTATGGGACAATATCCCGCCTGCCGCTCGTGAATTGTGACTTTAGCACCAGGCATGTGGGTGACGAAATTCGTGGTTGCCAAATTTTATCTTGTCCCTTTAAAATATTAATCCTACTTATATCGATAATTAAACTATTGGAAGATATGTGTATTGCCAATTATTGTAAACAATTATTATTTTTACTGTACCTATGTAAGTTTTCTACGAAACAGCGAGTACCTTTTGCGCCCATAATTGTGAAAAAGACAAACGTCGGAAAAACTGAAAACTGTAATTTTTTAATTGTAATGCACGATACACTTTATAAAACGCAGAATTCGTCTTTGATTGGGTATGTGAAGTGCAATATCCGATTGTTGATCTGCTTTGTATAGAATAGATGCTACATGACAAAACTTATGACAAAAACGCAATTGAACCGATCATACCACCTACGGAGGGCTATATACCACCATTAGCATCCAATAGTGATTCTTTGTTCAGTGATATTATTTAATATAGGTGTGTATGAGCAATAGTGTCAATTTTGACATATCTTTAATGTGGGACTTTGCTATCGAAGCAACTCGTAGCGTCTCAAAGTCCCACACAGATGGCGTCAGATATTTCATCTGGCGGCATATTAAAGTTCTAGTTGAACTACAAACACTGCAAGCTCGTATTATGTCATCTCCAACAATCCAACATAGAAATGTTGGTATTAGCACTATAATATTGCAGCCGTAATTGCAGCAAAATGCACTACTTTCGGATTACAAGTAAGGTCACAGTTTATACCGTCATCGAATCAGTTATACAACTCCACGATACACATATAACGGTATGCTGATTTCTAGACTCGTTTTTGACTCACCCGCGCATCTACGTCACACGGGAAAAAATGTTCCTTTTGAAGCTGTCATAGTTTATAAAATTAAGTGAATTTTTAGATTTGTTTTGTGTCTATATATATTATAGGATTATTTAAATTAAAAACTTATAGTATAATTATGCCGAACTGTGTTGTGGCTACTTGTAAGAACAATAATAGCACCACCAAAGGGAGTAATATTAAATATTTTCGTTTTCCTAAACATGAGTTAGCAAATCAGTGGATTCGTGCTTGTCGAAGAGAAGATGGAATTATCATAAAAGATGGTGAGTATCTGTAATTATTAAAGCTTTACTTTATTATTTATTATTTTTATTACATATTTCCACGATTTACATGATTTTTTATGGCAGTGGCACACACTCTAAGGGAGATCCTATGGCTAGAGATGGATCCTAATTTCAAGTACCGTACCGTGATTTTAGCTGCCGCTAATTCGACATTCGGGTGCTGCTGTGCCTTAGTTCCGTTCTTTAAACATTCTTTTTAGATATACCACTATCTAGACGCGGTTCACGGTCGAGCCAGACACTATGTGGTTAAAAAATATTCGCCAAAATTTAAATAAGGAAAAAAAATAAAGCAACATGTATTATTGAAGTGTGATTGAAGTGAAACTTCTTAACGCGCGCCGGGACGAATATTTACACATGCTCACATATGATGGTACCAGGGTGCTAAAATCGGTTAGGTTCTGTAGCGCTACAAAATCTCATTGATTTGCGTACCTAATCGCGCCATGTCTTCGCGATGCAATCGTTCTGTTCCAACAGCTCTCGTGGCCGAGTGGTCTAGGTGGTTAGGTCTCGATTCGGCGTCTCTATCGTCGGAGCGGCGCGGTCAGAGTTCGAATCCCGTTGGTTTTTTAATTTTTTTTTTAAGGTTAAGTTTCTATCAGGTCGTGATTTCCTTGACAACTTCTTGATTTTGTCTTGATCTTGTCTTGATTTCAAGATAAGATCATGACAAGAAATGATCCTTGTTTTTCAAGACAAGACAAGAAATTAGTTCTCAAGTCCAAGATTTCTTGGAAAGAAACCAACAAAATCTTGAAATTTGTTGAAAATATAAAATAAAAAAAAACTCATTTGTTTTGCTAGTTTATTAAAAAAAAACGAAGCACTGAAACATTTTTAATGGAATGATAAAAAAATTATTATGTAAAAAATAACTTTTTTATTTTCAAAGATTTTTGGATGTGTTATGGATTAAGGTATTGGGATCAAAAAGTACTTTGCAAACCGAGTCTACTTCAGTGGAAATGAAATAAATTTGTAAAAATGGGCAAAAAATATTTGAAAGGGTTCAGAATATTCACTATTAAATAATGAGGTCAATACAAAGAAAATTAAAATTGTACTTTAAGTTTGGTAAAACTATATCTTGTGGGCTAAATTAAATTGAAACATTTTTTAATGCTTAATGACTTTTTATTTGCAAGGGATTTTTTTAATTCTTTTTGGAAATGTTATGGGCTTAGATATTAGAATCAAAAAGAACTAGCTGATCTACTTCAGTGGCATTGCGTAGAGAATATTTGAATTTACGTAATTTTTTTAAATTAAGAAAAAATTAATTTATGAAGGAATGAACTATAAAACAATACTATCATGACCGCGTGCCTCTCGATTCTACGCATCAAGTATAAACATCACATCAACCAATCTCGTCCCGACTTTTTTACTTAGTTCTCAAATGTTGAAATAATACTTAAATAACCATTTATACATTTAAATTATTTTCTAGAGTAAAACTATGTATAATATATCAATTATAATTAGTAATATAAATATGGAATGAAAATGCTTTTATTCTTTAGTTAACACACGTACACGTATAATTAGGAACGTACCTATTATCGAAAATATCCTTTAAAATCCCCCAAAACTCCGAATATTGCATTTCAAAACATATGTTCTACACACGCTTACATAGCAGAATCGAAAGCGTCGTTCCCGTGTGACGTCACACGTTTCTATGTGGGAGGTTCTGCCTGCGCAAGAGCATACCGTTATATGTGTATCGTGTACAACTCTGAGCCGGCACCTTTGATGTTAGTGAAGCCACGATACACCTAAACACGGTATGTCAGCCGTTCGAAAAATTAAAAACGTGGCATCAAGTGTGTTGCAGACTTTCCCTGTATTTTACATATAAATTCCACACGTGACGTAGTATACGAACTGTCATTTTTCGGAAGCTGACATACCGTGTTTAGGTGTATCGTGAGTGAAGCCAAATTCTTTTTTTTCATGGATTCTCATATGCGCATGCGCCTTATTAGTTGGAAACGTCAGAATTATATGGCCAGCTGGGCCGTAGACAGAGTCGAACTAGGATCTAATTATAGGCATATAACTAAGTCTATGGATCTAATACACAAAATTCGCGAAAGCAGTCCACAAAGAGCACTACAAACAATGCCGACTCTCGAACAAACAAGATGGTAGGTTTCGCTTTTCGGTTCCTTTTCAATCAACATACTTTTCCTGTCGCCGCGTAGAAAATCAATAAACGAGATCTTATCTAATACAAGCCTGTTGCGTGCCTCGTTTTACGGTTAATCCTCGCCAACACTGCCTCTATCTCTTTCTCCTTACAGGCGGTATCTTATTGAAAAGAGACATGATATATGCTGAACTCACGATACACATATAACGGTATGCTGATTTCTAGACTCGTTTTTGACTCACCCGCGCATCTACGTCACCCGGGAAAAAATGTTCCTTTTGGCGCTGTCATAGTTTATTTAGTTAAGTGAATTTTTAGATTTGTTTTGTGTTTATATATGTTATAGGATTATTTAAAATTAAAAGCTTATAGTATAATTATGCCGAACTGTGCTGTGGCTACTTGTAAGAACAATAATGGGACCACCAAAGGGAGTAATATTAAATATTTTCGTTTTCCTAAACATGAGTTAGCAAATCAGTGGATTCGTGCTTGTCGAAGAGAAGATGGAATTAACAAAAAAGATGGTGAGTATCTTTAATTATTGAAGCTTTACTTTATTATTTATTATTTTTATTACATATTTCCACGATTTACATGATTTTTATGGCAGTGGCACACACTCTAAAGGGAGATCCTATGGCTAGAGATGGATCCTAATTTCACGTACCGTACCGTGATTTTAGCTGCCGCTAATTCGACATTCGGGTGCTGCTGTGCCTTAGTTCCGTTCTTTAAACATTCTTTTTAGATATACCACGATCAAGTCACGGTTCACGGTCCAGCCAGACACTATGTGGTTAAAAAATATTTGCCAAAATTTAAATAAGTAAAAAAAATAAAGCAACATGTATTATTGAAGTGTGATTGAAGTGAAACTTCTTAACGCGCGCCGGGAGGAATATTTACACATGCTCACATACGATGGTACCAGGGTGCTAAAATCGGTTAGGTTCTGTAACGCTACAAAAGCTCATTGATTTGCGCACCTAATCGCGCCATGTCTTCGCGATGCAATCGTTCTGTTCCAACAGCTCTCTTGGCCGAGTGTTCTAGGTGGTTAGGTTTCGATTCGGCGGCCCTATCGACGGAGCGGCGCGGCCTGAGTTCTCGAACCCCGTTGCTTTTTTAATTTTTTTTAAGGTTAAGTTTCTATACAGTTTTATAAAGAATATTTTTTTTCATTTGGACCTTTTCTTTTCGTTAATTGAGTGGTATATTTTAAAAAACTACTTTTTAACGAAATCCGTTACGATATGTATATGCTTTTATTGTGATATGTTAGCTTACAAGCAAAAAATATGGGATTTGCTCTATTACCTTGTCAAGACATAAGCGAAACTTCTATGAAGAATACTTTTTTTTCATTTAGGCCTTCCCTTTTTGTTAATTAGTATTATATTTAAAAAATGTTATATTTAAAAAAACTACTTTTTTCTTCAAACGTCAGTAAATCCGTCATTACTCGACTGTGTAGGCAGCCGTGAAGTTTCATTTTTCCTCCGCCAGAGCTTTACTTTTCACTTTTCCACCGGCGGAGGTAAAAGTGTTACCATAGCAACATAAATACAAACAAACAACAAAGCAAGCGTCAACAACTCAAGAATTATTAAACTAAAATTTGTATTTATCACCCAATTTGTGCACTGCATTTCTAAAAGTCACTAATTTAGGAACAAATTGGTTATTATTTAATCGAACTTACTCAATAACTGCTTATCAATACGGAATTAAAACGCAATCGGAGACGCAATTTCAAAAAAATTATTATTGTTGACAGTGTCCACTGACAGCTTTATGTTACATTACTATAGCAACGACCTGTGCCTATTCACAGACACCAGTCTAAGCCGCCTTGCCGCCTTGCGAACCCACTTATCTTTAATAATTACTATTATTATCACTATTAAAAAGAGATGTTTTTGCATTAATTTGTCGACATTTGAAGAAAAAACAGCATATTTTATTTGGAGGAAAAGTTACTTTTCATGGCTTGCTCTCTATTTATTTACTCCGTTCGGCTGTTAAACACGAGCGCGCCATGAAAAGTATCACTTTTCCTCCATATAAAATAATATACTATTTAACCAAATCCGATACGATATGTAGGGGTCGTCATTTCCTTGACAACTTCTTAATTTTGTCTTGATCTTGTCTTGATTTCAAGACAAGATCATGACAAGAAATGATCCTTGTTTTTCAAGACAAGACAAGAAATTAGTTCTCAAGTCCAATATTTCTTGGAAAGAAACCAACAAAATCTTGAAATTTCTTGAAAATGTAAAATAAAAAAAAAAATTATTTGTTTTGCTAGTTTATTGAAAAAAAAAACAAAGCACTGAAACATTTTTAATGGAATGATAAAAAAATTATTATGTCAAAAATAACTTATTTATTTTCAAAGATTTTTGGATATGTTATGGATTAAGGTATTGGGATCAAAAAGTACTTTGCAAACCGAGTCTACTTCAGTGGAAATGAAATAAATATGTAAAAATGGGCAAAAAATATTTGAAAGGATTCAGAATATTGACTATTAAATGAGGTCAATACAAAGAAAATTAAAATTGTACTTTAAGTTTGGTAAAACTATATCTTGTGGGCTAAATTAAATTGAATAATTTTTTAATGCTTAATGAGTTTTTATTTGCAAGGGATTTTTTTATTATTATTTTTGGATATGTTATGGGCTAAGATATTAGAATCAAAAAGAACTTTGCTCAGCTGATCTACTTCAGTGGCGTACAGAATATTTGAATTTACGTAATTTTTTTAAATTAAGAAAAAATTAATTTATGAAGGAATGAACTATAAAACAATACTATCATGACCGCGTGCCCCTCGATTCTACGCATCAAGTATAAACATCATATCAACCAATCTCATCTGGACTTTTTTACTTAGTTCTCAAATGTTGAAATAATACTTAAATAACCATTTATACATTTAGATTATTTTCTAGAGTAAAACTATGTATAATATCAATTATAATTAGTAATATAAATATGGAATGAAAATGCTTTTATTCTTTAGTTAACACACGTACACGTATAATTAGGAACGTACCTATTATCGAAAATGTCCTTTAAAATCCCCCAAAACTGCGAATATTGGATTTCAAAACATATGTTCTATACACGCTTACATAGCAGAATCGAAAGCGTCGTTCCCGGGTGACGTCACACGTTTCTGTGTGGGAGGTTCTGCCTGCGCAAGAGCATACCGTTATATGTGTATCGTGTGCTGTACTGATGTTTTATTTATAAAGGTAGCGTTCACTCATTGAGCGCATTCGCAAAATAAGAACTTCCAGCTCTCCTATTAGACATATAAATTCATGGTATTCATTTATCGTAGCGCTATAGTATTGTAAGAACTGATAATTTAGAACTGTAGTAAGTACCTAGTATATCAATTTTGTTGCGTGAATCTATATATTATTGAAAGAGTAAGCACTAAGAATAGCTAATATTCAAATATTGATAACCAGTATTCAACTTGCATGTGCACCGTATATATTTTGTTGTATAGTTACATAGTAGTTATATTACATTTAAACTATATCTCATGGTGTTGGCAAACATTATGTTTGTTACATTACTTCAGTAGGATTCCTGGATTCTATTCTCATCTTGACATTGTAATCGAGTCCAGTATACCCTAAAATTGAACATGTCAATTAAAATTTGTTTTAGATGCACGGTCACAAATTAGGAGTACCTACACCTGTGATCTATTAACATGAACTGACTACACAATGGTTGCTACTTAAACAGAAAATATCTTACCTTATTGGTTTTTTTCAAACTTTTGATTCACTCGAGGCACCCTTCGTGTGTTAATGCAAATGTTATAGTATAGGAAGTAATCCATATCTCTTACACGCATATATCATCGTTCGTATGGTAAAATAATTGGATCTTCGTAGAATACAGGACCTAAAAAGAACGAGTTTTTAATTCACAAAACGTAAACAAGTGATAAGTTTGAAAACGTATGATATATATCTGTTAACCTAAGATATACATACCTGCATGTTCTTTGGTGGATTTTCTCCTATCTTTAATTTACTACAATTTCCTTATAATCGGTAAATTGTTTGCGTCAGCCGCCACTCTGCTTTGTCTTCTTGCTGTTTGGCGTGGCGTCGTTTCATCCGCAGCGGCAGCCATTTTGAAATAATTGAAATAGCAAATGGTAAGCTATACAAGAAAAAGATTACTGACATCAATCGGTAGTTTTATTGGTAGTTGTATAACAGTAAATTGTCCGCAATTTCTAGTTGATTACCATTGTGCTATGAAATATTTGATTTGCCATTATACAATTATTGTAATTTGCTTTATATTCAACTTGTATAACCAGAGTAGTATTATTGTTCATTTGCAGTTAATTTATCTTGTATAGTCACTATATTTCTTAATCTAATATAACGAGTTTTATTGGCATAATTTCAACGTGATTCTAAACTATAACAAAATTTGCATATGCGGTATGTAACGTTATATAATGGTAAATCAACGCCGTCCAAAACAAAAATTGATTTGGGCAATTTTTCTCAGTGTACAGCTCAATAATATTTGAATGTTGCATTTTCTGCACGATTATGTGCTAATTGAAAACCACGAGAATAGCAATATAAACTATTTATACGCAGAATAAGTGCAACAAAAATAAAGCATTAATGTCTTAGTTCATTTGATGCACTTTACCACAAAATTATTATAATTTTTATTATATACTGATTAAGAGATTTTCACACAAAATTGGGTTGATTTTATTACGCGATCTAATTACAATTGTATAGAAATAAGTACTGCAGATTGATGCCTAGAACCATTTTAGGCGCAAAATATAAGGCTATTTTCTTCAATTGTCGTATTGAATACTATTTTTTTTCCGTGAACCATTATTCATTTAGTAATTTTCACCATTAAGTATAAAAATCCAGTCACCCTCGAAAACAAAAACATAACTTTTTGACAATTAGTTGTCTACACATGTCAAACGATTGAATCGTTTTTTGCAAAGAGAATAATTGCACGTTACCCGCTTCTGTCTAAGCTTCGGAACTCACTTAATATTTATGTTAGACGAAAATGTATTTGTTTTTTTAAATCAAGGCCTTAACATGCAAGAGGTTGTAATCATATACATGGTTAACCAGAGTACGATCTATCGACTAAAAACTCAACACCCTGAATTGGGTCATGTAAATTTTGAATACTAAAATTATAGTCGCCCAAAGAAAATCGATGTTAGGTCAGAGCGATATTAAGGGATGTTTGAAGAAATAGAACACGGAGTTCTAGCAAGACCAATAATGAATTTAAACGACAAACGACGCGCCAAGTGTAAAATATTACTTCCTACACATAGGAGATTACGATTTGAATTGGTGAAAAATCGCCTGCATTGAAGAGAAAAACGGAAGCAATGCTTATTTACCGACGAAACTCGGTTCAACCAAATAAAATAATAGCTACCTAATATCATTGTATAAAAATTTCTTTTCATACAATGCTAATATTTTTATTGGCTGCACTTAATTTATTTAGATGGAAGAATACTGATTTGGGTGGAGCCAAACTAGTAGAGAGAAATGGCCCTTCATAAGGTTTTTGGCGAGGGCGGTGTGACTGTATGGGGCGGGGGTTATGTGGGGAGGAAGCAAAATTATTTTTATTACGCATGCATCATAATCAACGATTATCGCACGCTGCAGCGTGCTTAAAATTATGTTTATGATGCGTCTACTTTTTTAAAGGTTGTTATCGAAACATTTGATCATGTCAACATGTCATGACAGATTAATATATTCTTCAATATATCGCTTAAGTTTAATATTTAAAACATTTTTGAGATTATGATGCATTCGTAATAAAAAAATAGCGTATGATATACGTGTATAAGAGGCCTTTAAATCCCTTGCGACTTACAAAACACTCCGCTGCCCATCGTGTTTTGAAATATGTCGCGCGTGCTTCAAAGGCCCTCTTATACACATATATCATAGTATACTATTAATACCAGGAATATAGTTAATTCCAGAATTTAACGGGATTAAATTTTGGCACCAGTTATTTTGTCATTTGCTCTGGATTACTAGGCTTATTAACGGTAACGCTAGGTAACACACAGCTGTAATTATCCATGAGTTTTCACAGTTGAAACACATTCAAAGGAAAGACTGGCCTCCCAAGGACCCATGCAGACATAAAAATTATTAAAAACTTATAGTCCTATTTAAAATTGTTGGTAGCTAAACGATCTTATCCTCTTCAGGCGCCATCGAAGAGGAATGAGGAAATTTTCCAATGAATTGGTATTGAGCATGCCCAATACTTCAGATGTAAAGGTATTTACAAACGCAGGGGAAGACTGAGTCATTACTAAAATAATTGAAATCATCAATGCAAGATTTTCTGCAAATGATAATCATTTCAGTTTGGTTTCAGCTTAATCGATTTAAATTTAAAATTTTCAAGTTTATGTAATTGCTTTGTATAGAATGTGAATGTTACCTAATGTATAATGGATTTCATTTCCATTTTGTCTCAGACTTTAATAACAAAAATATGAAAAAAAACAAATAATCCATTTAAATTTTAAACAACAACAAAAAATAGGAACACATGCGTTATTATTAAAGCCGCACTACAACATGTTTAATAAAAAATACATTTGGAAATAACCGTCTGCCCAGTGCCCACCAATATCAAGAAAATATGTGCAGTCCGTATATGTGATATTTGACAAGCCATAAACAAATTTTCAAATTCATTTGGGTATATTAGTGTGAGGTAGAATATCCAAGTACCCATGGGTGGTGTTATAATCGAGAGTTGAATTTACGTTATGCGTTAAAACAGTTTAGAGCCAATAATGAAACAACGTATTTTTTGGACACCCCGCATAATTAATTTTAAATACGTGTTTTTTTAAGTCGGGCATACATACGTATGAAGAACCAAAGCTGGCAAAAAAAAGGAACTTTTCGTGTTTCCAAAAAATGACAATCTCAAATTCGAGATAAATACGTTTCTTTCAAAAAATTATGGCATCTCTAAAATATCAGCCATATCTAAAATCCGCAAAATTTTTTTGTTCATATCTGCCTATGGATTAATCCAGGATGACAATTTCAACAAAAAAATCGCTATTCTCACTTTTCATTAAAAATTAAATTTTCATTATTTTACAGGGTTTTACTATGGCATTTTCTATCATGATAGCTTACTCTCCTTGAATCAATCCTTAAACTTGAGAAAACCGCAATTAGATACCGCGGCGTAAACCGCTTCGAAGATATCCGTTTTATAATTTGACCATAATTTTATTTTTTGTCCAGCAGTGCCACGAACACGTCGTCTATGCTAATTTTTAAAACAGAGTCAAACGAGCGTACCACAAAATGTAGACCAAGTCATTTTAGAATGTAAAATTTAATCATGTGAACATTTTTTTTATCGCCTGAATAAAATCAATGCAATCCAGGTATATTTACCGGCAAAAGTTTTGCACCTCCATTTATCTGAGTTGTAGAGTTGTGGAACGTAATAAAGATCTGGTATTCGGTACAAAGTCATTTGGAGAGTTGCCCAACTATTTAGTATACAACTGGTTATAACATTTTTATATATAGACTTTTGTAAGACATAGAAATAAAGGAATAAAACTAAAATGAACACATTTGCTAAAAGGACAAATCTAGTCGTGAATCTGATAATGACCGTTGTTGTGGTCCAATATTTCAACCAATTATAAAATAGCAAAATATCCAGACTTTGTTTTAATCTCTATAGAAACACATCTGTCAATTTATATAAGTAGTATTGCATGAAACTGACAAAAATACCTGGAGCAAAAATTTCTACCATTGATAGAGCCAGAATTATTGCTCTGTACCAGGAGGGTATTTCAAGCTATCAGGTAAACTAGAAATCGTATTCACGAAAAAAGAACACTCAGTCTAAATTTTGAACTTGATACTTGATCTTGAATGATAAAATATTATACTTATTATCTAAACATGTTTTTAAAACAATCAGTAAACTTTCAACGAATTTTAGTATAAAAGAACGTGCAAGTCGAGTTAACGATAACTTGGTCATCTAAGTAGTACTACCTTTAGGGCAAACGCTTTCTGGTAATAGGTTCAAACCTCCATAAAGTTAGGTAAGTGAAAAGTATAGTGAAACTAAATTAAAGCATGCCAATATAAATTAAACGAATTGACCCTCTTAAAATCTAACGTAAACTAAAAGTACTTTCAAGGGAACCTCAAATTGTTTCAAGGGAACCAAATGGGTCGGGTCCGGTCAGTCCTCAAACAAAGAACCTCCCTTTTTGCGCTATTCTGGTAAATTATATTCAAACATAGTTATCATTCTAAGTGCATACCTTCCTGTATACCAACCCTGGGAGTCAACATACGTACAGTTTGTTTCGAAGTCAGCGAGTCATTATTCCCTCTGAGTTACGCCGCCTGAAAGAGCAAAGAGGAACGCCGCCAAGAAATATACTCAGCGACACGTCATTTGGAAGCGTCCGAAATCTTCTTTGACAATATGTATAATAAATATTGTTTAGATCACTGTACGATACGGCGGCGATTTGAAGAATCTTGTGATATTGCCTCCCGTCTTAGATCCAGTCGTCGAAGAGAAACGAATTTTAGACAAGTTCGCTACATTGTTAAGCATGCTAGGAGAAATCGCTTAACCCCAGTCCGATAGCTACATTTACAACGTCAGCATACATGTTATGCGCTCGCATTAAGTCGTACTTAATGATAAATTAGGACGAATATGGCCATTACGACTTCCATGACTAGCGTAGGCAGCAAGATAATCGGAAAAAGGTTTGGAGTAAACCGGGAAAATAAAACCGGTTAAACACAGCTCTTGCAGCTACCCTATATCAAAGAAGCACCAAAATATTATGGAAAGGCATTATGCACAATAGTCGTATAGAGCTTTTTCTTGTATCACAAACAATGAATGCTCATTATTATATGGAAAGTGTTATAAAGCCAATAATTCTTCCACTAAAACAATAAATCGGTCCTACGGATTAAATCCTTAGAGTCCCGGATTTTCCAAAATGTTAGATTAGGGTGATTTTACTCAGATGCACTAGCCCCCATTATCTCCAGAACACGTTTAGGATTTTCTTAGGATCAATTTAACCCAATAATTAATAGCCTAATAACTGGAATGCATCGACGCAATGATGACTTAATTGGAAGTAGAGTTAACAAGATCAGGTATTAGTCACATAATATTGACACGTTTCTTGTGGCTTTTGCAAATATTTTCATTTCAGTATTATCCCTTTGCCGGCATGGTAGTTTAAAAATTTTAAAACCAGTAGTATACCATTAACTTGTGACAATTCGCTAGACATCTCTTTAGACTATTCTGTACCGAAATATCAAATCTTTATAACATTCCACGACTCGAAGAGATGGGGATGCAAAACTTTTGCCGGTGAGTATAAGTGAGCTCATTCAGAAGGGAATCCTTTACAAGAGTTTGCATACTTTGACTATGCTATTTTAAAACGTTTCATCTTCAACAGTTATCACCAGTTGGTTAGATATGTCACTTAACAACCATCTCTTAGTGACATATTTTCGTCCACTTGACCTACATCATTTTAATCGTGTTTGGTTTCAAAAGTTATCAGTGATTTAATTCTCCCAACTATAGCCTATATGGCTTCCATTTACTAGAATTTCTTACAATATGTCACCTACAGCCAACAATGACTAAAACAATTAAATTTTAAACTGAAATAAAACAAAATCTTAAATATGCTTCTACTGTATGAAAACCAGTAAATTATGGTTTTTATAGTCAAAGGTTAATGAAATATTTAAATGCCATGGTGATTATTGCCTACCAAGTCAAAACAGTTATTAAAACATAGGACACCCTACTTCCAATTTGTGACGCATTTAAACAGTCAATAGAAAACTAAGCTGCTGATCAATTGTATCGGAGTAAAGAAAAATGAGCTTTAATTTTAAATTCAGGTATTTCCAGTAATTGTCGACGAAATTACATTCGGCTTTCAGATTATTATCCTTCGCATCTCCGCCATCCCTCATTACACTTTGTAGTATACAACTTTTTCCCAATCGGTACAATTTTTAAAGAAGTTATCTAAAAACATGGTGATTCAGCCGACCCTGGCTAGCCGCTCGAGCTGATGCGTCATTACAATTTTGTACCGGTCGGTGACAAGCAAGAATCCGTAAATCGGTTCTTTCTTTTGGTTTTAAAAAGAAAAATGCCTAGAAATCGTATTTCTAGTATAGTGAAGTGTTAGTGATACGTCTTGCTCGCAAAGGAGGCGAAAAAAGGGGGCAATATTCATCGGAAGAAGCGAATCAGGGGGTGAGTCCATATAAGATTATATGCCAAAATTTCAAATATACATAAATACCTGGTTATTTTAAATATATAAAAACAGAATCTCTCGTATAAAAGCAAACTAAATGTGTATAATACGAAACTGAGTATTATGAATAAATATGACACTTGTAACC